>PVIY010045357.1:0-19133 GCA_004026745.1 Myrmecophaga tridactyla | reverse complement strand
ACACTGAAAATGTCCATGAACAGACAGGTGGCTAAACAAACTGTGGCATATGCATACAATGGAATATTGTGCGGCTGTAAGATAGAAGATAGAATAAGGTTATGAAGTATGTAACAACATGGATGGACCTTAAGGACATTTTGCTGAGTGTGATTAGCCAGAAACAAAAGGACAAATACTGTATGGTCTCACTGATATGAACTGACATTAATGAATAAACTTGGAATATTTCGTTGGTAACTGAGACCATCAGGAGATAGAAATAGGGTAAGATATTGGGTAATTGGAGCTGAAGGGATACAGATTGTGCAACAGGACTGAATATAAAAATTCATAAATGGACAGCACAATACGACCTAACTGTAATACAATTATGTTAAAACACTGAATGAAGTTGAATGTGAGAATGATAGAGGGAGGAGGGCTGGGGCATAAATGAAATCACAAAGAAAGATAGACAATAAAGGTTGAGATGGTATGATCTAGGAATGCCTAGAGTATATAATGAAGCAACTAAATGTACAAATTAAAAAAATGTTTTTGCATGAGGAAGAATAAAGTAATGTCATTACTGCAGGGTGCTGAAAATAGATGGTAATTAATATTTTAAAATTTCAACTTACATGTGAGACTAAAGCAAAAAATGCTTATTTGGTACAAAATTTGTATTTTGACTAGTGTATCTCCTAATATAACTTATGTAGGTAGTTGGTTGAACACCATAGGTACATGGAACCTTGGGTGGGACATAATATTTTGTTGGTTTGTCCAGAGTGATGCCTCGATGAATCCCAGAGTGATTTGATCAGTGAGTGGAAAAGTATTTGCAAAGTCCCCTTTGGGGAATGGTGAGAAAGGGGGAAAATTAAACTCCCTAAGTTGAATCCTTGATATTCTCACAAGCAGTGTGGACAACCAAAGCTATAGGCTGAGCCCCCAGTCTTGGGGTTTGTTCATATGAAACTTAACCCCACAAAGGATAGGTCAAGCCTACTTAAAATTAGGCCTAAGTGTCACCCCCAAGACAACCTCTTTTGTTGCTCAGATGTGGCCTCTCTCTCCAGCCAACACAACCACCACCCTCCCCCTGTCTACATGGGACATGACTCCCAGGGGTGTGGACCTTCCTGGCAACATGGGACAGAAATCCCAGAATGAGCTGAGACCCAGCATCAAGAGATTGAGAAAACCTTCTTGACCAAAAGGGGGAAGAGTGAAATGAGACAAAGTGTCAATGGCTGAGAGATTCCAAACAGAGTCCAGAGGTTATCCTGGAGGTTATTCTTACACATTAAGTAGATATCACCTTGTCATCCAAGATGTAATGGAGAGGCTGGAGGGAACTGCCTGAAAATATAGGGCTGTGTTCCAGTAGCCATGTTTCTTGATGATGATTGTATAATGATATTGCTTTCACAATATGACTGTGTGATTGTGGAAACCTTGTGTCTGATGCTCCTTTTATCTATCTTGTCAACAGAGGAGTAGAATATATGGAATAAAAATAAATAATAGGGGAACAAATGTTAAGATAAATTTAGTTTGAAATGCTAGTGATCAGTGAAAGGGAGGGGTCAGGGGTATGGTATGTACACTTTTTTTTCTGTTTTCGTTTTATTTTTCTGTTGTCTTTTATTTCTTTTTCTGAATTGATGCAAATGTTCTAAGAAATGATCATGATGATGAATACGCACTTATGTGATGATATTATGAATTACTGATTATATATGTAGAACGGAATGAGCATATATTAAGAATGTTTGTATTTCTTTCTTGTAATTTTTTTAATTAATAAAAAATTTAAAAAAATCTTTTGAAGGTTTTCAAGCCATTAACAGTTGTGTACCTTAAAAAGGGTTACTCAGAGGGATGGCACGATGGCTTTGGTGGAGATGGCAAATCTTCCAACTCCCTTCACCGAAGGATCAATGACAATAAAAAGAGACATCATCAGCTCATATCTAAGTGACCCATTTGCCCCCTGAGCCCCACAGTGGTGAGAAACCAGGGTGGCCAGCAGCTGTGGGGAGCAGTGGAGGGAAGAATGTGGGGAGATGGTCATGCGCCAAAGCACTAGTTACCCAAATAGCAAGAGTAAGTACTCACTCCCCAAGGGAACTGTCTGCCTTGGCGTAAGCAGATCTGAGAACAAACAACAAACCTATGAAGCGCCAAACCTACTCCCCCGTGAGGGTGAGTGCCTGTGAACAGCAGTGACATTGGGGGACAGGGTGGAGATGGATACCAAGATTCAACAATCTTTCCAAATGAACCTGTACTCCACCCAGAAGAAAAATTGGATGGGAGAATTGTCCAAACTGATCAGGGAAAAACTGTGGAGTGAAAGCAGAGTACACATTCATATTACCGTGGTGGGTAAAAAGAGGCAAAGCTAAGAAAGTACTGGGAGATGGCTACAGGAGGTTGTACTTGTGAAACTTTCTGATAAAACCTGGAAACAATATGTCCAACAATTACTGGAAGGCAATGGAAATTAAGGAATAGAGTCCAGACAACAAAGAGGCCTTGACCCAGGAGGGAAGGGAAGGCTCACCCCAAAGACAGCACATGATGGTGAGAGTAGAGAGAGAAACAGAATCATCAGGCAGACCTGCTGTGGTGGGATGGGATTTAGGAGTCATGGAGAGGATGTGTTTAGTTGGTTGGCACTGAACGCCTTGGGAATGATCCAGCAGAGAGGAGTAACACAGGATTGCAGTCACCGAGGCAGCAAAATGGGTTGGGAAGGTGAGCACAGGGAAGATTTTGCCTTTCCCAGGACCAGAAAACATTATCAAATCAGAGACACCTTGGCCTGACCATTTCTCTTATGAAACTCTTGTTAATGTCCAAATGTTCTGGCCCCATTAGGATGAACTATTTTATTCTATTTGGAATAAGGAGGTGTTAAGTACTCAAATAAGAGAATGGTGTGATCTTGTTGATGCTTCACAAGATGGTGTTAGCTATTCGATAGAATGTGGAGCCAACATTTGCAGAAGCATCAACAGGAATGTCAATCTCTATTTCCAATCTAAGGGTGGGGGCTCAATATCTTCCTTCTAACTCTGCTAGGGTCACAACCATTCCAATCTCAGTTGCTGCTAATTTCACACTTCCAGTTGCTGAGCCCCTCTCCTATGGGTGATCCATAGCGCATTCTTTTTCTCAAACCCTACGGCAAGACCTTCAGGAATTCCTGTTGGCACAACTTTCAAACCGTATCTAGAATCTGACCTTGTATTTCATCATCCCTGTCCCTGAGCTGGCGAGAGCCATCCCAGTCCCCCTTGCCTGGATTTCATCAGGAGTCGGCAAGCTGGTCTACCTACTACTAGCCTTACTCTTCTGTAGTCCATTCTCCATTCACCAGCCAACATGAACCTCATGACATAGGAGTTAGAAAATATCCACTTTTTTGTCAAAACCCCTAACGGCTTCCAGTTTTACTTAGAATAAACAAAATCTTTATGGGGCCTTGTGGAACCTCACCTATCTTAGTTGCATGTCCCCCTCTGACCTCCTCTCTTTGATTCTCCACCTCAGCCCTCGACTTCCAGGTACACGGGCACCTGGCTTAGCCTGGGACATAACATGACACAGACTGCTTCCTGTTCGTGGATCATAAACCCAAAATATTCACGTGGATTATTCCTTCAACTCTTTCCAAAGCTTGCCTGAAATACCCTTTTGTCAATGAGATCTTCGCATTTCTAGCACATTTAGCATTGCATCCTGCCTGCCCTTCCCTGCCCATCTGCCCCACTCAGCTTCCCAATCCACTTCCACCACCACCGTCACCACCACCATTATTACCTAATGTCAGTCTTTCTCAACTATATAGTCGTATCCTGAAGGAAAGTTCTCTCCTAGTTGCATTCCTTGATAAATCTCATACATTGAGAATAAGGCATGGCACACTTTAGGGGCTGAAACGTGTTTATTGAAGCAATGAATAATTCTTCTCTTTCCCCATGTTCATTTCTAATGCTAAGGTGATTTTTACTGAAGTAATTCTTTCTTTTCCTCTCCTTCACAGGCTCCAATTTTCAGGGTTCTCAGAAATGAGAACGCTGAAAGCACATGTGGGAGTCAAAGCCTTCCGAGAGGTCAGAGGTGCAGCCCCGCCTTCTGCTCAGCTGACATCTCTCACTTCTTAGATGCCAGTGTCCCCATCTCGCCAGTCACCTGGTCCTTTCCAGGCATCCCATGCTGGCAGTATCTTGCACTGTGGTCTTATTTCTGAACAATTTGCATGTGCTATTCATTTTTAACTACTCTACTACCAAAACAACCACTTTTTTTAAAAAATTCTGTAATGTTGTAAAAAAGAAGAGTTACCATGGGATGGCATCCCCTTAATACTCTGAGTCTTTATCCACGACTAAGATCAAGACTTGGAAGTCTGTACCACTCTAAGCAATAGAGATATCTGGTATATTTCCATAATGTTTAAACAAAAAAAAATTATTTTAATTGTGGGTCCTTTCCATAACAGCCTAGATCTGATGACCGGGTAACACAAGGCAAGCCATGGTCAGGGCTGGGAAACAACTCGATCAGCAGTCTTCCCTTCTCCAGTTCACAGTTCAGCAGGCAAGGCTGGCTGCACACCACTGCCTTCCCTCTTCTGATAGTGAAGGCATTTAATATTTTTAACCTTGTTTAGGAAATCTGCTGAGAAATATGGTAATATCAAGAGAATCCAATGTAGCAGTATCTAAACATGACACATCGTGAGATACAACAATTAAAAGCATAGCACTCTACAGAATAAAAGAATGACACTGTAGCAAGTGGAAAAAATCTCTCAACATAACGGCTATTGGTACAGGGGTTTCTGTAAATGATATTAGGTTTTTTGTTTTGTTTTGTTTTACGGGGACCCCACCTGTTTATCTTGTAAGAGTTTCTAACCCTCTTGAAATTTCTCGTCAAAGTTTAACTTCCACTTTTCCTAACTGTTGACTTTTGGTCTCCAACAGGCATCACTTTAAGTGGAAACCCGCGCCAGTGGGCAGACGCACCGGGGCAGCGGGTCCTCCGCGCGGGTTCCTCCCTGCTCCGCCTGGCCGAAGGTCCGGTAGTTCCCGCTCCGCCCACTCAGGGGCTGCGAGGCGGCTCTGAGCTCGCCCCTCCTAGGGGACGGCGAGGCGCGGGGGCGCTAGGGGCCCTCGGCGACTGGGGTGCATGGCCCGGGGCAGGGGCCCTCGGGGCGGCGGCGCCCTCCGCGGAGCGTCTGGCCCTCAACCCTCAGCGCTGGCCCCCGGGGCTGAGGCCCGACCCCGCTTCACGCTTGGAACCCCAAAATCTGACCTGGAAGGCCGCGGCCCCCTCCTCACCGCAGCGGCCGAACCCTGACCTGGCGCCCGGGATTCTCCCCGCCACCCTGCCCGGAGCGGCGGGGCCCGGCGGGGAGGCCTGGACCGCGCCCGGGGCGCTGTGTCCTTCCCTGGGTCCTTCCCGGGTCACGGGGCTCCAGGGCCGAGTCCTCACCGCCCCACGCGCTCTGGGGCCAGTGGAGCCGCCCCGCGCCCCCTCCCAGGCAGAGACTGGACCCTGCTTCCCCCCGACGGCGAGTCCCCGCGGCCGCTGCGGTGGAGGGACCCGAAACGCTGTCGCCTGGCGCTCCCTGCGCGGGGACCCAGGCCGGGGCCGGACGTCCTGCAGGCGCCAAAGCGGCCCGAGGGCTCCAGGCCCCGCGTGGGCTGAGGAGGGGGAGAAGGCGACTCGCTCCCGGCGGCGGCCGAGGGCCCGTGGGGACGGCCCGGGCGCCTCCGGGAGACTGCGTGGCTCGGGGTGCAGGCCGAGTTCCGCGGAGGCCAAAGCAAGATCTTGGGTGCTTTAGCGATCGGCCGCAGACCACACTCCGCAGGAATTCGCGTGCGGCCCCTGTAAGAAGGCGCGAAGGCGCAAAGCTGGCTCGTCCCATACCGCGTGGAGTGCGGATGTCGCTTCCCAGAGGGCCCCGCGGGGCGCCCAGCCAATCCCCAGCCGCTTCCCAGAGGGCCCCGCGGGGCGTCCAGCCAGTCCCCGGCCGTTTCCCAGAGGGCCCCGACGGGGGGGCGCCCCCCAGTTACCCTGGCAGTCGGCTGTGCCGCTGCCGGAACTACGTTACCCAGGGTGCGCCGCGCCTAGCGATTCCGGGGCTGAGCCAAGGAAGCCCAGGAGGAGCGTTACCTGCGCACCCTCCCCGCGGCGGTCTCTTTGGCTGCACCCTGTCGTGCACCCTGTCGGTGGCTGCCGGGGTGCCGGGTTGAGGCTGAATGTGACGGGACCGATTGGGCGCAAGAGGAGTCATTGTCACCACTTTCTGAGGCTCGGCGGCACTGTCGCCCATGGGCACCCGCGGCCATGCCCACCCGGGGACGGCGGTGCCCGGCTCCCCGCTGCCCAGTCGCTCGCCAGTGACGACCCCACTTCGCCGATGGGCCCCGCCCAGGTAAGTGGTGTCCTCAGGGTTTCTCATCTTAATCTCCAGCTCCTTCAGGACCTACTGAAGGGTACCTGCTCTCAGGCCTCTGGGTCTTAGATACTGAGACGCCTGGGTAGGGGCCCAAGTTCTGACAGCCAGTGCTGTGATGAGCTTGCGACAGTGTTACAGGCTAACGGCCAGCCATGCAAGGGATCGAAGGTGTGACTGAGACTGGGACATTGGGGAAACATAGGGTCCATCTTGTGTCTGCAGGTAACAGGCAGTGTGAGCTGTAGTCGCCTGGAATGGTAGGCTGAGTTGTACTTTCTTCTGGAGATCGTGGGAGCCATGGTGAGGGTGGCGGTGGGGGTGGTGTTGAACAGAGGAGGAATACGATCTAACTTAGGGTTTAAAATTTTTTCCCAAGGCTAATGAGAGGAAGAACAGACTGTAGGGGGATGAGGATATTGAGACACGAGGAGGCTGAGTATTTCTCCAAGATCACATAGCTGGTGAGAAGCAACACTGAAAACTAGCGTACAGAAGCTAAAGAGTCATCCCAAGATCACCTGGCTTGAGGGCTGGGCAGGTGTGCAGGGGAGGCCTGAGTTCATTGAGCTCCACAATAGCCACTGGCCTCTGTTGCCTATCTCTTTCCACAGGTCCCTACAGGCCCTGCAGTGTTTAGCTGCAGAAACACTTACGAAATGTACACAGAGAACTGGTGGGTATCCATGGCCCTCACTGGTCCCATCCACCCATGTATTCTCTGGGATAGTGGTGTCTTAAAACTCTTCACCTGCCTTTTTTCCCGGCCCTTGGGAAACACTAGAGGAATTCAAGCTCAACCTTGTCTCAAGAAAGCCGCATGTGACATGGGAAGGCACTTGCTGGCATCTGCTGGTCTTTGTTCCTGGTTCCGTTGCTTCCAGCTTCTGATGCCAGTGGTTTCCTCTCTAAGCATCTGTGGGTCTTCATTTGGCTCCTCCAGGATACAACTCTGAGATCTGGTTTGCTTAGCATCTCATGGGAAGACATGTAGTGATGTCTCTTGGGCTCTGCATCTCCAAATGTCTGCGTCTAGGCATCTGCTCTCTCTGTTGGCAATCCAAACATCTCCAAATGTCTACATATCTGTCAGCTCTGAAGCAACTTTCAACTTTGTCTTCTAGGACTTCTGCATTTTCAAATGCCTGCGTCTGCATCTGAGCTCTCTCCCAAATGTTTCCTCTTTTAAGGGACTCCAGTAAACTAATTAAACCCACCTTGAATGGGCAAAGTCATATCTCCATCTAAACAAAAGGTCACACCCACAATTGGGTGTTTCATATCTCCATGAAAACAATCCAATCCAAAGGTCTCAATAACAATTGGGTGTGTTACATCTCTATGGAAACAATCCAATAAAAGTTTCCACCACACATTATTGAATCAGAATTAAAAGATACATGACTGCCCCCACAAGATTGGATCAGGAAAAAGGACTTGGCTTTTCTCGGGTACATAACAGCTTTAAATTGGTACAGCGATCTTAACCAGGTCTTAATGGGCTGTGTCCTGTTAAGGTGGAAAGACCAGAGAGGTGACTATGGCCATAGTCCAGGTGAGCATGGATAGAACAAAGTTGTAAACATGGAGGTAGGAAGTATGGTTGGATTTTGGATCCATTACTAAGAAGGGCAAACTAGAGTTTGTGGTTTGGGGAGGTGGGGGACAGAAAGGAGGCAGTCAAGACTAGCCCAAAGGTTGTTGGTCCTGGCAGCTGGAGGAGTAGAAGCTATGCCAACTGAGATGAGGAAGTCAGTACTGGGAGTAATTTTTAGTGGGAAAATCCGGAATTTTGTTTTGGCCATGTTGAGTCTGAGATGTTTCAGAGAACTGAGTGGCTGTGTCAAGTGACCAATTGGACATGCAGATCGGGAACCCTGGGAAAGGATTCAGAAAGGAAACAAAAGTGGTGCCTATTGTGTGGACCACAGTGGAGCTGTGGGTCACATTTAGTACTGGGCATCTTCAGGCTATAATAATAATGCTGTTGGTGGATCAGGAATAAGGGTGGGTGCTGAGGCCTGTATTTCTTGCTTGGACACCTGTTTGGAGATAATGGGCATCACAATCCCATATGAGGAAGAGAAGTGTCCATGCAGGAGAGTGGGCATGATGGTCTGACGGTTAGCCAAGGCTTCCAAGGAAAGAGTGTACATGACTTGGATGCAGAGGCAAAGGAATAATTGAGGTGAGATGACCCTGTGGTTGGTGCTGCTTCTTATTTACCACTCTTTGTTCTCTCTAGAATTTTTTTGGTGAGCTTTGGTGGGGTCTGGAGTGTTTCAGCCTTGCTTGTAGATGAGCTAAGGAATAAATGTGGTCATCTGTGGGAATCACTGTCTGGTCAGGTGGTCAGTGGGGCTGGATTTTGAATGAGGGTTTTGTTGTAGTTTGGTAATGCTTACAGAATGCAATAAACCAGAAATGGGTTGGCTTTTATAAAAGAAGATTTATTAAGTTACAAGTTTACAGTTCTAAGGCCATAAAAATGCCCAAACTAAGGCATCCAGAGAAATATATCTTGAAAGGCCAGTAGTGTCTGGAATATCTCTCAGTCAGCTGGGAAGTCAGGTGGCTGGCATCTGCTGGTCCTTCGGCTTCTGGTTTCAGACAGCTTCCCTGGGGGTGTTTTCTTTCTGCATCTCCAAATGTCTCTGTCTGTGTTGGCCCTGAGCTTTTTCCAAAATGGTTCCCTCTTCAAGGACCCCAGTAAGGAGATTATGATCCATCTTGAATGAGCGGAGACACATGTCCATGGAAACCACCTAATCAAAAGGTCCCACCTACAATTAGGTGGGTCACATCTCCATGGGAACGACTTAAAAAGATCCTGCTCAACAATAGATCTGCCCCTACAAGATTGGATTAGGATAAAGAACATGGCTTTTTGGGGGTATATACCAGTTTAAAACCAGCACAGGTTTAGTGGAGAGGATTGTGGCTGCTGAAGGGCAGTTAGTGCAACACAGAAGTAGAAGAGGGCATTCACGTCTGAGATCTGCATGTGCTTCTAGGTGGCAAATGTTGAAGCAAAGATCAGAGGCAGACAGGGAAGCCTTCCAGGAGAATATGGGGTTGTCTCTGGCAGTGGGAGCCATTGGAGGTGTGAGATATGGGATTCTGTTTGAATTTGCCAAGCACTTTCTTGATGCCATGTGCCAAGTAATATGTAGCAAGTCCAAGGAGATGCCTATGGTATGGGACACAAAGGTGGAGTGGGCTTTGGGAGTGTACTGTGGAATCTGAAGATGCAACAGAGGTGCAAGGTTATGAATCCTGTGCACGTGGAGACAGAGTATTAACTGATGGCCCATTGGCTCTCTTATTGGGAAATAAGGTTGAAGGGTGAGCCCAAATTTTATGGTGTTGGAGAGGCATAATGTAGAGACCCCAGGGAAATGCCTGGTAGGACAGAGCTTAGAGGTTGATTGTCCTGCCCATCTGCCTGTTGTTGCTAAGGTCTGTACACGTTGCTCAAGAGAAAAAGAAGGACAGGACATGGGCACGCAAAGGACACCAGGGCCTTGAACTCCTCTGAGGATGGGAGTAGGGAGATGGTTTGTGGATCCTTGGGGAGAGGTTCTTGGTTTCACCTCTGCTCATTGTGGCAGGGCAGTGCAACTTTTGATGAAGTGGCTGGGAAGAATGGGGCCTCCTTGATGAGTCTTAGAGATGCTTGTACCATCATGTGATGATGGAGAACTTTGTACTTAAAACTTCACTAGGTAAGGCGCTCATGCTCATCTAGGCTAGTCTATGTTTTTCTTCCTTTCCCCTGGGCATGCTCTGTCCTTCTCACATAGGGACTATGAGTACTCACTGCTTCCTTCCACAGTTCCCTGGTAGGTGCTGTCATTACTAGACCTGGATTGTTTGTACCACCCTCTTCTTTCCCCTGCAGCTCCAACACTGCTGACCCAAAGCCTCCTAGGGAAGATTCAAAGTTAGTAGTCTTGCCATTAGCTAAATGGATCTTGCCTTGCCTGCCCGCTCCCTGGCAGAGTGATTGGGTCTAGATCCATGGCATTTCTGTGCTACAAGTTCTGACTCTTCCTGTTACCTGTTTCTCATGGCTGCTTCTGCCAGGAATTGTAGTCACTAACATGGTCAGTACTTACATGGATCATGGGCTGTTCTTGCAAGACCCACCTCCTGTTTTCTTTTTTGTAATGGTTTTCTTCTTCGTTTGTTGTATGCTGAGTTGCACGTGACTTAGTGCTGGCCACTAAATCTCTCTCGTCTTTCCCTTAGGACTTGCATCGTGCAGGACTTGCTCAACTGCAAATTGGGAGAGACTTGGGTGCTTTACAGAATGGACCTGACTACATCCCTGGGAAGATGGGCTCAGAGGGGACCTGACCCTGATGAGTGGGAGATGAGGAAAGGCACAATGTCAGGACTGTTTTAAAATTATACCAGGAAGCTTTTCCTATGTCTACAGTGTTTTGGTGTCAATGCCAGTGGCCACACCTAATTTTTGCCTTTTCCCCTTTCTTGATACTTGGCCAATTTGTCATTTCTATGCTAACTTCTGACCTTTGATCTGCCCCCAACTCTCCTGTGTCATCCCATAATGCCTTCCACTGCACAACTCCTATGTAATATTCTCCAACATTAACTACATGTAATATATCATGTGGTGTTCTCCATTTCTGTCATCCTGAAAATCCCATATAATCATTCACTTGTGTGTCAGACTTACATTTTGTTATGGGGCTGCCCTGTCCCCAGACAACATGCACTTCACTCACATTTCTTTCCAGACAGGTTTATGGTATGGCAGGGAGACTAAGGAAGCACCTTCTGGGAAGAGTGTTTCAGTGAAAAGAGTTAAGAGTAAAGACTACAAAGCCAGATCCATCAACCCAGCAGGCTCATCTCTTTGAGATGTATGTCCGTGTCATGGAAGATATTTTTCTGGCTGAGTACCACACATCCTGGGCAGAAATGGTACACATGTGGGGTATGTGGGAAACAGTTCTGGTTTGGTGCAAATCTTTACCAACACCATAAGGAGCACAGCGGTGAGAAACCTTTCAGCAAGAACATGGAAAGGTCCTCCTTTGTGAAGAGCTGCATAATCCCATGTATTGGGGAAGCCTTTCACTTGAGGGGAGGTTAGGAAGGATTTCCCAGCGAATGTGGGCCTTCTCCATAACCAGGTCAGTCCCACAGGTACAAAGCCCACAGTGGTACTGAGCATATAGAGGTTTTTCACAGTAGAAAAAAGGCTTTACATGTGTGGTAAATGCAGAAAAAACCTTCAGCTACGAATGCACACATGCTTAACACAGAGAGTCTACACTGGAGAAGGGCTTTATGAGTGTAATGAATGTGGGAAAACCTTCAGCTACACATACTCTTGTTCAGCATAAGGCAGTCCATACTGGAGAAGAGCCTTATGAGTGCAGTGAATGTGGGAAAGCCTTCAGGTTCAAATACAAGATTGTTCAGCACCAGCAAATTCACACTGGCAAAACTTATGAGTGTGGTGAATGTGGGAAATCATTGAGACAAAGCTCTAGCCTCATTCAATACCAGAAAATTCACACTGGAGCATTCCTTATGAATGCACCAAATGTGGGACATCCTGAGCTTCTACCTCATTCTCCATCAGCAAAGTCACACTGGAGAAAGGCCTTATCAATGTAGTGAATGTGGGAAACCTTTTAGCCAAAACGGCACCCTCATTGGGCACCAAAAGCTTCACACCAAATAAAGACTTCATGAATGCAGCCAATGTGTAGAAGCCCTCATCACTTAAATTGAGGAAGCCAGTTTGCTATGATTGAGCACCAAAAACTTCACCACTCAGATAGGTTTTATGATGCCGGGAATGTGGGAAGGCCTTCAGCCAATGATTTTATCTCATTCAGCACCAGAAATTCCAGAAAGGAGAAGGGCCTTAGACCTAAAGGGTACATACTATCAAGTTGTTCAATGTAGCAGCAATAAAGAAACTTTGTAAGAGGGCCTGCTGACTGAAGTTGAACCTCATGCATCTGAACATCCACATAGGAAGATGTCCTCATGAGTTCCATATATGTGAGCAGCTATCAGAAGGTGCATTGCATATTCTAATTTTCTCAGGGCCCTTGTAGAATTACATCACTGCCAGGTTCTGTGGCAGAAGCTATCTCACCTCTCCATCTAGCAGATTACCACAATGTACATCGATCCCCCTCACATGCTCAGTAAAGACAAACATCCGTGCTTTCCCATTCCCTGGTGGGAATCATGAATACTCTCAGTCCTTAAGGAGATCTCATTCTTTGACTGGTTGGGACATGAACCTAACCCAATTGTCCAGAAAGAATCAGATGGAATACTGTGGGTTGCTTGTGAAGAACGTTTCTTTGTTGCCTTGTTCTCATGTGGTATTCCTGATGGGTTTTCTAGCCTCCCAGTGACTTGGGAATATCAGCTTTGCATTGCTCTGATTTGTGCAATAATAAGTGTTCTTCTGTGGGAGCCTCCATCATTGTGTTCCTCAGAAGAGAGAGTATGATAGAAGAGAGTACCTCTCATTACAGTTTTGTCTTAACTTGCATTCTGCCCAAAGCCTTCTAGGAAAGACCACAGGATCCTAATTTGTGGCCAGGATGCCAGCGTTTTTGTGGATCTAGAAGTCACCTGAAGGAGGGTGCATTTATGACAACCATCAGTTCTTCTAGGAGAAACATGAATTGATTATCTTGTTCCAGGGGTTTGCCCATTATGCCCTGCATTGTTGAATTGGAAGCGTTCTCAGTGTCCCAAAGTAGCTATGGGCACTGATGTCTAGAATTCAGTTGGCTGCTGTTATTATATATAAGATTGCACAGGCCAGGGGGCTACATTAATAGGGAGTGAAGGAGACTGCAGCAAACTGGAGTTTCTGTGCCTCCTCTAAAATGCATCCACAATTGTTCCAGTGACGTGGATTTGTACAGAAATTCTCAAAATCTCCAAATCTGTATATTTCCTTTAACTGAGGTTGTTGTCATAGGAAATAATCTAAAGGCTTTATGGTTCTCTGTAGCCTTTCTGTGCTGCTGTTCATCTCAAGGCCATTGATGCACAGTCAAGAAAATAGACTTCCTGTCTATTGGGATTGTGCCTGTGACCCAGCTGTCATTCCCATTGATAAAAAATGGTCTTCACTGTTTGTCAGTATTCCTGCCCTGGGTGCAGGGCTGCTCTTCCTGGGCATGAGGATAGAAATGGTGGAGTCAATATAGGGTTGCCAAACCTTTTGGTTTTCCATAAAGAGTGGAAGATTTCAGTCTACTTCTAAATCTTTTAAAGTTTTATTGAAGTACTACTGACATGTAAACTGCATATAATTAAAGCTTATAATTTGACATATATAAACCCATGAAACCATCATAATCATAACATGTCCCCATATTTACCTTCTGCTGTTTTATTATCTCCCCTCCTGCACTCCCTGACCCTCCAAGGATCCATTTATTTATTTTCTTTCACAGTAGCTTGATTTGCATTTTATAGAATATGTGATTGAAATCCTAATGCGTTTATACTTTTTTTGTATTAATAGCTTCATCCAGTATAATTGTACTGAGATTCATCAATGTTAGATATGTGAATGGTTCATTCTTTTAATTAGCTGTGTAATGTTTTATGTTGTATGGACATAATTATTTTGGAATACCTCTTTTTTTAAACATACATTGTAATGCCACCATACACTTTTGTTTAATCTGTGTTTTTGGTATAGTGTCCTTCACTTTCCTATGTCTAGATATTCAATGGTACAATAATTCAAGCTCTGCTTTTACTGTTTTCCATGTTTCCTGGTGTAAATACCCCCACCATGGCTAATTTCAAGCTGCCAACATGATGTGAATTGATATGACAGGGAAGATTTCCTAGTAGTACACCATTGTATTCTATTTCCACCATACTGATAATTAGCTTCAAACAATCTCTGGAAAAACCCCATAATAATAAAACATAGTAAAATGATTCAGAAATGACAAATTTTTAATAAAATTAAAAAGTTAATTGACATATAATTAATAAAATTGGCTACATAATGAATATGTACATTTTGATCTTTTATCCATGCTTATGCCCCAAACCAAAGTTTTCTCCTGCTCTTTTAAATGTATCCTTCTCAACATATAAAATTTCTGATACAAGGACATATTTTACCTTCTGAAATTGTTACTTTCAACTACATACAAATGGGGGGAAAAAACCTTATTAAGTCCATAAATCCTCTCCTGTCTTCCACAGTTTTTTCCCATTTCATGACCTTTCTTGTTTCAATATCCGCATACAAATTTTAAAAATTATTTTACTAACAAATCCCAGACATCATGCTGTTTGATGGAAAATCTTTTAAAATGAATTTCTAAAATGTAAAGTCATTCATCACTCCAATAACTTAATGATACAAAATGAAATATTTAAAAATATAAATATCTTTTGTTTTGTGAATTTTATCAATTGTCTCAAACTTGTGCATTCTTTCAGCTAGACTGATTGCAATAAAGATACAAAATATATCCTATGGCTTTTGGTAGGTGTGTCTTATAAGTCAGTATTAACTTATTTGTACTACTTATTTCTCTTTAATTCTTATTGTTTACTTGTTGATATTGAGGTTTGTCATGGTCAGGTTCATGTGTCAACTTGGCCAGATGGTGGTACCTGTTTGCCTGGTTGGGCAAGTGCTGGCCTGTTTGTTGCAATGAGGACATTTCATGGAATTAAATAATGATCACATCAGATGCATCTACAGCTGATTCCATTTGTAATCAGCCAATGGGAGTATCTTCTGCAATGAGTGATGCTTAATCTAATCACTGAAAGCCTTTTAAGGAGGATTCAGAAGAGAATATCAATGTTGCATGGTGAGTATCCTGAAGGAAAATCTTGTTTCCTGTAGCCATAGAGTTGAGATCTCTGACAATCAGACTCAACAAAAGAATCTTATTGTTAGAGTAGCAACTTTACAATGTAAACTGAAATCTCAATGTTGCATGGTGACTGCCATTAAAGTGAGGGCATTGATTGGAAAAGAGTGGCACCCTAAAAAATGGGATGGCAACATATGGATTGATAATGATGTCGGGGGTGAGGTTGAAACCCTAGGTCATGCTGAGTCTTCTCTAGATGACCCTGTAATAGTCTGCCATGAGGACATAGCTGCCCCACCTCCAGCCTGCCTTGAGGAGTTGGCCACCCAACCTCCTCCTGAAGGGATTAGCCCTAGAGTGATTAATCCTGTTTCACCAGATAAAACTGCAAATGAATGCCTTGAAGCAAAATGGCTTGGAAGATACTTCTAATTCTTTTCATGACCTACCCTCACCACCCCTCATTTCTTCCAGACCTATAACTAGACTAAAGTCCCAATAGGCCCCTAAAGGTGAGGTACAAAGTATCATACATGAGTAGGTACATTATACTCCAAAAGAACTGTGTGAGTTTTCCAATTTATATAGACAGAAATCAGGGGAATATGTGTGGCAATGGATTTTGAGGGTGTGGGATAATGGTGGGAGGAATATAAAGCTGGATCAGGTTGAATTTATTGATATGGGCTCACTAAGCAGAGATTCTGCATTCAACGTTATAACTTCAGGGGTTAGAAAAGGTATTAACAGTTTGTTTGGATGGTTGGTTGAAACATGGATCAAAAGGTGGCCAACATTACCTAAGGTTGAAATGTCAGAACTGCCCTAGTATAATGTAGATGAGGGGATCCAGAGGCTTAGAGAGATTGGAATATTAGAGTGGATTTATTTAAGCCTGCTCTTACACCCCAGGAATGTCCTGAGGATGCGCCTTTTACCAGAACAGTGAGAAATAAATTTGTGAGACTAGCGCCATCATCCCTGAAGAGCTCTGTAGTTGCACTTCTCTGTAGGTCAGATATTACAGTAGGAACTGCTGTCACTGAGCTGGAATCCTTAAACACAATGGGGGTGACCGGATCCCAAGTTGGCAAAAGCTAGGTGGCAGCATTTAATCGCCAAAAACAGGATAGATGTGGCTATTATAATAGACAGCAAACTCAAAGCAGAAGTCAAAATTATATGACTCGCAGACATTTGTGGCATTGGCTAGTAAATCATGGGGTACCTAGAAATACAATAGAAGGGCAGTCTACTAAATTCTTGTTTGAGCTGTATAAACAAAAGAGTTCTAGGTCAAGTGAGCAGAAGTCTAACCTGAATTACAAAACACACTGTCATGGCCCCTTAATCAATTTCCAAACTTGAGACAGTTTACAGGCCCAGAGCCCCTTGAATGAAGGGGAGGCCAGGTCCCTTTGGAGGAGAACCCTGTTACACTGCCAGAAATTTATACTGTTAATCTTCCTCCAAGCCTTCCCCAAGGAGACTGATGACATTTTACTAGGGTAACTGTGCATTGGGTAAAAGAAAATGATCAGATATTTTGGGGATTATTAGACACTGGTTCGGAAGTGACATTAATTCCAGGGGACCCAAAATGTCATTCTGGTCCACCAGTCAGAGTGGGGGCTTATGGAAACCAGGTGATCACTGGAGTTTTAGCTCAGGTCCGTCTCACAGTGGGTCCAGTGGGACCCCAGACCTATTCTGTAGTTATTTCCCCAGATCCAGAATGTATAACTGGAATAGACACATTGAGCAACTGACAGAACCCCCACATTGGCTCTCTAACTCGTACAGTGAGAGTTGTATTGGTGGGAAAGGCCAGGTGGAAGCTACTAGAACTGCCCCTACCGAGCAAAATAGTAAATCAGAAGCAATATCAGATTCCTAGAGGGATTGCAGAGATTAGTGCCACTCTTAAGGACTTGAAGGATGCAGGGGTGGTGATTCCCACCACATCCCCATTCAACTCTCCTATTTGGCCTGTGCAGAAAACAGATGGGTCTTGGAGGATGACATGGATTATTGTAAGCTCAACCAGGTGGTAACTCCAATTGCAGCTGCTGTTCCAGATGCGGTATCATCGCTTGAGCAACTCAGTACATCCCCTGGTGCCTGGTATGCAGCTATTGATCTGGCAAATGCTTTTTTCTCAATAGCTATTAGTAAGGACCACTAGAAACATTTGCTTTCAGCTGTCAAGGTCAGCAATATACTTTCACTATCCTTCCTCAGGGGTATGTCAACTCTCCAGCCCTATGTCATAATCTTGTCTGCAGGGAACTTGATAGTTTCTCCCCCCCCCACCCACGAGTCATCACACTGGTCCATTATATTGATGATATCATGTTGATTTGACCTGGTAAGCAAGAAGTAGCAACTACTCTAGACTTACTGGTGAGGCATTTGCATGTCAGAGGATGGGAGATAAATCCAACAAAACTACAGGGGCCTTCCAGCTCATTGAAATTTCTAGGTGCCCAGTGGTGTGGGGCATGTCGAGATACCCCTTCTAAGGTGAAGGATATGTTGCTGCATCTGGCCCCTCCTATGACCATAAAAGAGGCACAATGCCTAGTTGGTCTTTTTGGATTTTGGCAACAACATATTCCTCATTTGTGTGTGCTACTCCAGCCCATTTATTGAGTGCCCAGAAAAACTGCTAATTTTGAGTGGAGACCTGAACAAGAGGAGGCTCTGTGACAGATCCAGGCTGCTATACAAGCTGCTCTGCCATTTGGGCCCTATCATCCAGCAGATCCAATGGTGCTAGAAGTGTCAGTGGCAAACAGAGATGCTGTTTGGAGCTTTTAGCCTGCTACTGGGCCTTAGTGAAGACTGAATGCTTAACCATGGGCCACCAAGTTATCATGACAACTGAGTTGCCTATTATGAGCTAGGTGTTGCCTGGCCCACCAAGCCATAAAGTTGGGCGTGCACAGCAGCACTCTATTGTAAAATGGAAATGGTATATATGAGATAGGGCCAAAGCAGGTCCTGAAGGCACAAGTAAGTTACATGAAGAAGTGGCCCAAATGCCCACAGTCTCCACTGCTGCCAGAATACCTTCTTTTTCCCACACCTGAGCTATGGCCTCTTGGGGAGTTCCTTACAGTGAATTGACTGAGGAAGAGAAAACTCGGGCCTGGTTTACAGATGGTTCAGCACGATATGCAGGTACCACCTGAAAATGGACAGCTGCAGCACTACAACCCCTTTCTGGGGCGTCCTTGAAGGACAGTGGTGAGGGGAAATCCTCCCAGTGGGCAGAACTTCGAGCAGTGCACCTGGTTGTTCATTTTGCTTGGAAGGAGAAACGGCCAGAGGTGCATTTGTATACTGACTCATGGGCTGTTACTAATGGTTTGGCTGGATGGTCAGGGACTTGGAAAGACCATAATTGGGAAATTGGTGACAAAGAGGTCTGCAGAAGAAGTATGTGGATAAACCTTTCTGAGTGGGCTAAAAACAAACATATTTGCATCCCATGTGAATGCACACCAGAGTGTGACTTCAGCAGAGGAAAGTTTTAATAACCAAGTGGGTAAGATGACCTGTTCTGTGGATACCAGTCAGCCTCTTTCCCCAGAACCCCTGTCATTGCCCAATGGGCCCATGAACAATGTGGTCATGTGGTAGGGATGGAGGTTATACATGGGCTCAGCAACATGGACTTCCACTCACCAAGGCTGACTTGGCTACAGCTGCTGCTGAGTGCCCAATCTGCCAGCAACAGAGACCTACACTCAGCCCCCCATATGGCACCATTCCTCGAGGTGACCAGCCAGCTACATGGT
>PVIY010045356.1:0-19164 GCA_004026745.1 Myrmecophaga tridactyla | reverse complement strand
ATAAATTTAGTTTGAAATGCTAGTGATAAATGAAAGCAAGGGGTAAGGGGTATGGTATGTATAATCTTTTTTTCTCTATTATCGTTTTATTTCTTTTTCTGATGTCTTTTTATTTCTTTTTCTAAATCGATGCAAATGTTCTAAGAAATGATGAATATGCAACTATGTGATAATATTAAGAATTACTGATTGTATATATTAATGTTCTTTTGTTAAGTTTTTTAATTAATAAAAAAGTTAAAAAAAATATTATATTGCATCTTTACAACAATTTAAGGAGAACTATCAATTTAACAACATCGAGTCTCACCTATAAACACCGTATATCTCTGTTTAGGTCTTTAATTTCCCTCAGCAATGTTTTATAGTTTTTCAATGTACAGGTCTTTGGCTTTTTTTTTGGTCAGATTTATCCTTACATATTTCTTATTTTTTGTGAAAATGTGAACGTAATTTTTAACTTTGATGTTTGAATATTAATCTCATATTCTGCAACCATGCTAAAGTCACTTAATAGTGCTGTGATAAGTTCAGGTGTCAGCTTGGATTAACGATTGTGCCTAGTTCTGTTTCTTTGGGCTTGAATCATTAGCATGTGAAATTCATCTGTGGCTGATTACATCTGCAGTTGATTAAAGGGAATGCCATCAGCAATGAGTGATGTTTAATTTAATTAGCTGAGGCTTAGAAGGGAGAGGTCAGAAGAGAGCTTAGCACAGCACAGCCTGAGCAGCTCAGCGTACCTCATCTCAGTACCCGTGGTGACTCAGCCTAGACGTTTGGAGATGTAGAAAGGAATCGCCCCAGGGAAAGCCACTGGAACCCAGAAGTCAGGAGAGGAGGTCAGCAGACACCGCTGTGTGCCTTCCCATATAACAGAGAACCTTAGATGAAATCTACCTGTCCTCCCTCTGAAGAACTATAAATTTTTAACTAAATAAATCCCCTTATTAAAAGCCAATCCATTTCTGGTGTGTTGCATTCTGGCAGCTTTATTAAACTAAAACAAGTTATAATAAGTTCTTGTAGATTCCACTGGATTTTCTACATAGACAATTATGTTCACTGCACATAAAGACAGTTTTGCTTTCTCCTTTCTAATCTGGATGCTACTTACTTCTTTTACTTGCTTGACTACACTAACTAGAACCTTCAGTACAGGGTTGAATAGAAACATAGAAGTGAATGTCCTTGCCTTGTTTATGATCTTAGGGTAAGAGTAGTCAGGCTTTCATTATCAATTGTGATGTTAACTGTAGGTGTTTTGGTAGATACCCTTTATCAAGTTGAGGAAGTTTCCTTCTAGTTTGCTGAGTTTTGATTAGGCGTTGATGCTGGGTTCTATCAAGTGCTTTTTCTGTGTCTATTGAAATGATCAAATGTATTTTTTTGTTGTTTGTTTTTTTAATATGATGAAATATATTGATTATTTTTCAAATGTTAAACCAATTCCCTTGATCATGATCTATTTTTTAATAAACTATTAGATTTTATCAAATTCCATTTTTTTCTTTGTATGCTGTATGGTGGGGGTCACATTTTATTCTTTTTCCATGTGAGTATCCCCTTATTGCAGCACCATTTGTTGAATTTCTGTTTTGTTTGTTTGTTTGGGAAGTGCATGAGCCAGGAATTGAACCAAAGCTCTCCCGCATGGCAGGCGGGAATTCTACCACTGAACTACCCTCACACTCCCTAAAATTTAATTTTATAAAATTTTGAATCTATGTTCATGGGGGATAATGGTTTATAGTTTTCTTCTTTTGTAATGTGTTTGTGTTTTTTTTGTATCAAGGTAATGCTGCCCTCACAAAATGAATTGGGAAATATTCCCTACTCCTCAATTTTCTGGAAGAGTTTATATAAAATACATTTTATTTATCCCTTAAACATTCTTGCACTATTGTGCTGCGATCAGGTAGTATTGTACTATCCATTTCAGAATTTTTACAATCAGTCCTGTTGCACAATCTGTTTCCTTTCAGCATCAATTAACCAATCTCTTCTCTATTTCTATCTCCTAATAACCTGTGTTCTTAACTGAAATTCTCCACGTTCCCTCATTAATGTTAGTTTATATCAGTGAGACAATACAGTATTTGTCCTTTTGTTTCCAGCTAATTTCAATCAGCATGTCCTCAAGGTCCATCCACGTTGTTACATGCTTCATGACTTTATTCTGTCTTAACAGCTGCATAATATTCCATGATATGTATATACCACAGATTGTTTAGCCACTCATCTGTTGATGGACTTTTGAGCTGTCCCATCTCTTGGCAGTTACAAATAATGCTGCTATAAACATTGGTGTGCAAATGTCCATTTGTGTCCTTGCCCTCATGTCCTCTGAATAGATACCTAGCAATGGTATTGCTGAGTCATATGGCAATTCTATACCTAGCTTCCTGAGGAACTGCCAACTGCCTTCCACAGCAATTGCACCATTTTACATTCCCACAAACAGTGGATAAGTGTGCCTCTTTCTCCACATCCTCTCCAGCAATTGTCATTTTCTTTTTATTTTTTTTATATAATGGCCATTCCGGTGGGTTTGAGATGATGTCTCATTGTGGTTTTGATTTGCATTTCCCTAATAGCCAAAAAAGTTGAGCATCTTTTCATGTGCTTTTTGGCCATTTGTATTTCCTCTTCTGAGAAGTGTCTGTTCAAGTCTTTTGCCCATTTTTTAATTGGGTTGTCTGTATTTTTGTTGTTGAGTTGAACAATCTCTTTATATATTCTGGATACTAGACTTTCATCTGATACATCGTTTCCAAATATTGTCTCCCATTGTGTAGGCTGTCTTTTTACTTTCTTGACCAAGTTCTTTGATGCACAGAAGTGTTTAATTTTGAGGAGTTCCCATTTCTTTCTTTCTTTCTTCAATGCTCATGCTTTGGGTGTAAGGTCTAGGGAACCATCTCCTATTATAAGATTTATAAGATATTTCCCTACATTTTCTTCTAACAGTTTTATAGTCTTAGATCTAATATTTAGGTCTTTGATCCATTCTTGAGTTAATTTTTGTATAGGGTGTGAGATATGAATCCTCTTTCATTCTTTTGCATGTGGATATCCAGTTCTCCAAGCACCATTTATTGAAGAGACTGTCCCAGGTGAGTTGGCTTGACTGCCTTATCAAAGATCAATTGTCCATAGATGAGAGGATCTATATCTGAACACTCTATTCGATTCCATTGGTCAGTGTATCTATCTTTATGCCAGTACCACGCTGTTTGACCACTGTAGCTTCATAATACGCTTTAAAGTCAGGTAGTATGAGACCAATGTGAGTGTATTTTAGGATTAATTTCTAAAAGTGGAGATGCTGAGTTAAAGAGTGTGCATTTTAAATTCTGATGGATATAACCAAATTGCTCTCTATAGAGGCTAGACCTAATAAACAGTCTGTGATGGTTTGGAACTGTATTACCCCAGAAAGACATGGTCCTAAATTTAATCCATTCCTGTGTGTGTGAACCCATTCTAAGTAGGACCTTTTGATGAGGCTAATTCAGCTAAGATGTGACTCACTTCAATCAGGGTGGGTCTTAAACCTATCACTGGAGCCTTTATAAAGGAACGAAATTCAGGTAAGGAGAGAGAAAGCCACAGGAAGCAAGGGGCTGAAAGCAACAGAACCCAGAAAAGAAGGGACAGACAAGCAGACAGTGCCATGTGGCAGGGCGGCCAAGGATGACTGGCAGCTGGTCTTTGGGAAGAAAGTGCTGCCTTGATATTGTTTTGATTTGGACATTTTAGCAGCCTCAAACCTGTGAGCAAATAAATTACCATTGTTTAACCAGACCCATTCCATGGTATTTGTCTAAGCAGCCTAGGAAACTAAAACACTCCCACCAACAATGTATGAGATTTGAGAGCACCTGTTTCCCACACCTGGGTACAAACATGTTATCAAGCTTTTCACCTTTGCCATTTTATGGCACCCCCCCTCCAAAAAAAAAAAAGTGGATATACAGGTTATCAAAAACTTCTAGAATTTTCAACAGTAACTTCTGACACCAACTGCAAATACTGCAGTAATTCAGTTGATTCAATTCTGACTCTAAGTATCTGGAGTTAGGTCAGACTGCACAGGTTAAAGGCAATCCTCTAAAGATGCACCTTCAGGTGCCAGTTGCAAGTTTGGGGACCTGAGCCACCCAGCTTAATAACTGGTTACAAATTCAGGGGTTCCTACCACCCCATCGAGTTCAATAAGTCATTTGACTAGAATGACTCACAGAACTCACTGAAAGGACTATACTTACTATTATAGTTTTATTACAGTAAGAGATTCGAATAAGAAGCAGCCAAAAGAAATGAGGCATTGGGCAACGTCTGGTACGGTCTCAAATGCAAGACAACAGCGATGTATTTTCTTGGACTTGGGGCTTTCAGTGCCCCAAATTTATATGGGGGTCTCATTATGTAGGCTTGGTTGAAGGAATCCATGTCCGCATAATTGAACTCAATCTGCAGTTTCCCCTTCCCTCCCCTCCCCGACGTCTGGGAGATAAGCTGATATGGCCTGGCTCAAACCCCAACCCCCTAATCACACAGTGAGTTTTTCTGGTATGGTCAGCCCCCACCCAGCAACAGTTAGTCTGGTCCTAGGCTCATCATAAAGAACCCACAGGAAATTGCAAAGATTCAGAGGTTGCTTCCCTAAGAACTGGGGACAGACTGGACAAGTTTTTCATTATACTATAGCATGACATTGCATTCCTTTTACTGTGAGTGAGCAATATCTTTTCAAGTTTATAAACCATTTGAATTCTTTTTCTAGGATGCTTTTCGTGTTCTTAGTCTTTCTCATTGGCTTGGGGTTTGCAATATTTATTGCCAATTATGGTTGTTTTGGCCATGCAAAGTGATTTATTCTTATGTGACCATGTTTATCAATCCTGTTCTTAGACTTAAGTATTCCATAGTATAAAGATGTTGATTTTCACAAAATTACTTTTAGAAGAGGAATATAAATCCATTAAAATACAACAGGATTTTTTTGGGGGGTTGGGTGGGGGGGACTAGAAAAGCTGTTTCTAAGGCCCATATGGAAAAGTAAAAATATACCAATGATAGAATAATTCCATAAAACAGTAATAAGGGATGACTGTCCCCATTAGATATTAAAGAACACTATAAAGCTACATAATTAAAAAAGTGCAATAATGATGTATGTAGAGAGAGATCAGTGGAATGGGACAGAGACCAAAAGTAGACATAAACGTATTGGGTATTTAATATATTATAAAAGTGAAGGGAAGATGGACAACTGATAGCAATTTGGAAAAAAAACACATTAAATCTCTTCCTCTTACCCTGAAGTAAATTCCAGATGGATCAAAGTTGAAACATAAAAAAAAAAAGAAAAACATACTGGTAGAATGGGAGAATCTTGAGTACAGAAGTCCTTTCTAAAAATGACGAAAAACTCAGAATCTATAAATGTAGTGACTTGTAAGAATGTAACTTAGAAATGATAGGAGGTTATCCCTAGTGACCTGACTTTTGCTTTTGGGCGGTGGGGAGAAAGGGCATTGTTAGAGCTGGTACTATGCTGGCAACTGTGGGTAATCCTCAGAAGGTCTTGGGAAGGTTACTCATGGGAATGTCACCCAGCAAGTCAGGGCAGAGGAAGAGGGAAAATTTCTGGTCTGAGAGAGTAAGCTATCCATCCACTCTGCAGCTATGACAGATTCTTGGGTGAGATGGAATTTGATCACTGGTCTCTATTAGCTTAGCTCAGGGTTGGTGTATTTCCTTCCTCTACACCACCACTCCCCCACTCCCCTGCCCATCATAGCATCTAATCAGTCACAGCCTTCTGAACCCAAGCACTTTTCAACACACAACTCCACGCAGCTCCTACCTACCAATAAGAAGGGAAGCCTATTGGCCATGCTGGGCGTGACTCATCAGATATTGCCTCCAAGGAACTGTGTGCCAACGTGACATCCTTAACTTTTATTTTTGCCAACAGAAGATGATTATATATTAGAATACATAGTTTCTGTATAACCAAAAATAAAACAGCTGAATGAATTAAGTGGGAAGAAAACATGGTATTTCATGTGCAATGCAGGAAAATCAGATGACTGACATCATTCATTGTAAGTAAGCCCTTTTAATCAGTAGCAAAGTAATATTTCAAGGGTATTGGAAGACTGTATTTTAATTTTGGTGAAAGTGGTGTTAGAAGCAATAATACCAGTTTCCTATGTGGTCAGCACAATCATATTGCCAAGGGTTATTCCTGAGCATTCTTAACTTTTAAAGTTGGACTTTACAAGACAGATGAGCATCTCTGGTGTTTTTTAAGACGATATTTGAATTTGAAATAAAACAGTTGCTGAAGACCTCAGTTATGCCTTTCTTAACTTTGGTTAAAGTCCTATGTCTGCAATTTGTCTTAAACTTCAGTGCCAGGATAAACTTTCTCCCATCAAAGAGTCTGACACATTTGTTTGTTTTTTCCCCAGTAATGACAAGTAAGCACTCTGTGGTTCTCTTTTGGCCTTGGCTGCTAAGAAACTTAGAACCAAATTAGACGCTCAATAACAGGAATGGTATTAGAATTTGGGCTTGCACAGCTTTTTCCTCTGTTCTTGGTCCTTATTTTCTATTATTAGCCTCACTGTACATACACCCGTTTTGTAAGCTGCCAGAGCTTTTGCTGCACACGGTACCTGAGTTATTACCTAGCTCCCTGCCAGGTCACCGCACCCAATGGATGGTTCCAGCATTCTCACAGTTCCTGTAATTTCTCCCGGATGATGCTGGCCCTGCGGTATCACACTATCCCTTCTTCATTCCTCTAAACCCTGCCCACGTCTGTGTAAGCGGTCCCTTTATTAAACTCTTCTCCATACCTAGTTTCATGTGCGCCATCTATTTCTACCCAGGACCTCGTTTGATGCATGCAGTGAATGGCGCCAGGAGGGAGCCTGGTAAACAGACCCTCAAAATGGGAACAGGGGATTGGGTTGCTTCAGTATTTGAAGGGTGAGCAATGGGATACTGGTGGCCCATGGCGTGCCATGGCATCAGTTATTCAAAGTATCATCAGTGATGACAGAGGAAAGAGTACAGGGGAGCAAGGCGGTGGGAGATAACACGGCCTTAGTCACAACGGAATGGAGTGATGATTAAGATCTTGCAGTCAGTGGAACACTTCTGGTTGCCCTCAAGTGTGGACACAGGGAAAAGGACAAATTGAAGGTGGTCACTGTCCAGCCATCAAGGCTGTAGATCTCTAGCGCCAATGAAATGTTCAACCCCAACCCTGTCTGATTTCATGCTGGTGGGAAAGGAGTGGGACCCCGAGGTATGAGTTGATACAGAGGAGGCTTGAGAACTGAACCTCCAAAGCCTGTGTCTCAGATGCTGGTCAGCACCCCTGCAGAAAAGCCTTTCAGTGGTTGCACTTACGGCAGTTGCCACTCATGCTGGTGCTGGCTCCTCCAGACCTGCCCCCACATGACCCCACACTGTCCACAGCCCACAGTGAGCTTGATCCCAACACAGTCCAGATGACA
The DNA here is from genome assembly GCA_004026745.1 of Myrmecophaga tridactyla. Classification (NCBI taxonomy): domain Eukaryota; kingdom Metazoa; phylum Chordata; class Mammalia; order Pilosa; family Myrmecophagidae; genus Myrmecophaga; species Myrmecophaga tridactyla. The sequence continues at coordinate 11,623 of PVIY010045356.1, read as the reverse complement.
CAGCTCTACATGGAGAGTGTTGCAAGACCTCCTGTCTATACTGGCAGGAGTCTCTGAGGGTGTCAGGAGGAGGAGGAAGAGGAGTTATTAAGGCTTGCTTGAACCACACGTATCAAAGTAGAGTTCAGGGTTTAACATGTTGACTGGAGCTAGTGGGAATGGTGTTCGTACCTGCCAGTCCGGCCAACTGAATGAAGCCTGGTGTCAAGGTGGCCTCCAAGGATACCTCTAGATGTAAACAACAGATCTGGATAAAACAGTTCAACCCTAGTCTAAAACTTTATTTGCTGAAAATATTTCATGTGGGTGGAAAACCCATCTAGTTAGAAACCAGAAACTGGATAAGTGGTCAAGGGTTTCCTAAGACTCATACAAGACCGGCTCTTCTTTTCACTGATGCTGTCTTATTTGGAACCCGCAATTTCCTCCAACATGAACATTTAATTCGAACCTCTCAAGACTCAAGATACTTTAGCCTTAACTATTTCAACCTATTTGTAATTAGACTGTCCTTCAAATATCCTGATTTTGTACCCTCCAAGTCTTCCCCACGGCCCTCCAACAAGAGATTTTAAGCCCCATTTAGACCAGACTATTTCTTCCCTCACATATTGCTAAGAATCAACCACAGAATATTCTACATACAGTGGACACTCAGTAAATGTTGACTAATGTACATATGGGACCACTTCAGAATATATTCCCAGTAATTACACTATTTCAGAGGATAGTATTTGTCCCTTCTCTTGACCATGACCCTGCAGCAAGAAGCTGGCAAACCACAGGCTACAGACCAAATCCAGCTTGTGAGCTAAAAACGTAACAACTGAATTGCAACACCAGGGGAAAGGATAGGGTTCTCAGAAACCTTATCAGCTCATGGAGTTACTTCTCGGCATGGAGCTGTTTCTTCATCCTATAAATTCAGCAACCGAATCCCAAATGTCTGAGTTTGGCCCAAGCCTTGTGGATAAGCCCCAAGGAGTTTGGCCAACTTTCAAAATAACTGAAGCTGCCTGTCACTTGCCGGTCTCATTTTTGGTGAGGAATGATAAGTAGAAAAATAAGTATTAATAGTTGAAGGTTTTGGAGGATAAAAAGCTGTTCAGTGTTTTGTAATAAATTCAAGTTCATTCACAAGTTTCCTTGAATACAAATAAAGATGCTAAAAATGTTATTTGCAATTTTTTAATATTTACAGTTTCATTTTACAAAGTTCTGCACATAAAAATAGATTTTACAGAAACAAACCCTATCAACTGTCTATTATCAGTAATCCTTACTGGTGACTTCACCTTTTATAAGGAAGACATCATTAACGCAACCTGTCACAGAGACTGTTCTATCAGTAGAGTTCTCATTTACAAGACAGTTACCTGGCCTTTCTGATCAAGACTGTAAATCATTCAGAGGCCTCTACACACTAGAAATTAAGCATGAAATCAGTGAGTGTGATCATGATCTTGAACAGGAGTATGGCCAGAAATAACCCCCACCTCCTTCTGGCTTATCACTGTGAAAAGCATGCGTAAGGCAATTGAATTGAGGGTCAAGAGCTCATCTTGCTAATGTCAGAAACGACACTAACAAGATTCTTAGCCTCATCCTCCGGCTGATGGGCCTCTGCGTCCAGGTCTCCAGGAACACGTCCCACCTCCTTCTCCGGACAAAGGGTTATAACCTGGGAGGACAGAAAAGAAGCATTTATTAACGGTGCCTCACAACAGCATAAATGGGGGGGAATTTGGGAACACTGTAACAAAATAAAATCACATGCTTGACATGCAAAACACTAAAGATACAGATTCTATTCTTGAGGAAATTTTCGTAAAACTTTTGGCCACCATATGAAATAAATACTATATGTAAGTGACGGCAATTTTAGTTGACTTCAGTGGGGTAAGAAAAGAAGCCATTCAGCTTCTTGGTCCTAAATCCCCAAATATACAAAAACTACACAAAACACACACCAAAAAAACTTATTATTAAAAAAAAAACTCTCAAAATGGCCTGATTTGAGTATTTGAAGGTCCATATCACAGGGGTTAATAAAATGTAGGCTTCTAAATAAAGTTCAAGCTACAGAAGATTAAAATAAAAAAAATCAGAACAGAAGGCAACTTGTGACTTCTACTGTGGCAGTAACTGATAATCGACACTTCTTCTCCCCCACCACTTGTTTGCCTCCCAAAGCTAATCATGAACATGTGGTGATGTGGTTGAGTGCTCAGGGTCTAGAATCAGCCAGACCTTAGTGAGTCCCTGTTGTGTTCCTTCCTTCCTTTGGACCCTTGGACAACAGCTCTCTGTGCCTCAGTTTCCTCATCTGTAAAACCAGACTAGGCATCACACCTACGTGATGGCTGCTGGGGACTCTAGGAGAGGGCATACCCGTAAGCACGATACGCATTGCATTTTATATCACTGGTACTTCTCTCCTAGATGCCACCACTGTTAGCTTTGAAAACAGACTTCCAGCAAGAGAAAGTTTTAAAATAGCATTTTCTTTTTAGATGCATCACACTCATTCCACAACCCTGCCTTGGGTTCCTGACACAAGGGGAATTAGAGGTCAGCTTTTAAGGTCAACCCCAGTTGTGTCCATGCTGCCTCAGAAGCCATTTCCTATTAGCCAGGCCTGTCTCAATGATCCTCTAAGACGTCATGCAAGCTTCCACACCCAGCTCTGCAGGCTCTCCCTCCAGAAATACCCTCTTCTCCAATGGAGAATACAAAGACTTTGGCCTTGAAGTGGATCCTATACAAAGTGTTCTCTGTTCTTTCCCTCCTCAGATTTACTTGGAACTCTGCCAGAATCACCAGGATTACTTATTTTCACTTGTGTGAGTCCCACCCTCCCAAATAGATGTGAAAATCTTCAAGGATGGGATGAAGACAGACTGCTGCTGTATAATGGAGAGCGCCTGAGGCAGTGCTGCACACAGAAAAAAAGCTCTGAATGAATGCTTGTCCACTTTTCCTTGAGAAGGTTGTTTGCAAGAAATGAGAAGGCTTTGCTAAAAAGCTCATACTTTGTTCTAGCTGCAAGACACTCATTTGCAAAATGGGGAAAACTATTCCTATCCTTATTTCTCACCTTACACGGCTCTGTGGGGTTGAGTGAAGATACTAAAATACAAATACCCTCATTTAAATTATTCAGTGAGTGCCTAGTATATGCTTTATATCTTCACAAGTAGGTGCTTTATTTTATCTTCACAATCTTGAATTTAGGAAGTGGTCTCAATTTACAGACAACAAAGCAAAGAACCAGAATTCTGCCTTTAACAGTTAAGGCAGAATTGTTCAAACTTCTTTAATTTTAGAAGCCAAGTGGTATTACCTCCCCGCAAAGGCTTTCGGTCAGTTTTACGTTTTGGGATGACCGACGAAGCAGAAGGCCCAGGGTTATTCTCCTCCTGTTAGAACACACAGGTGTAAGAATTTAAAAACACTCTACAGGAAAAAAAACTTCATCTACTTGAAAAATTTCAAACAGGATCACATCTATAGAGTCACCTGTGGCTTTTTTGCATTTCCTTTGTAACTTTTTCCTTCTTGCATGCTGTCCCACATTTCAATCTTCTGTCTCCTTTTTTCTTCTTCAAGCTGAGAAAGAATTTGCACATTGTACAGAAGGAATTCACATAGCTGCCATTTTGCTTAAAGAAAATGCTAAATGTGACAATTTTTAATTTCAAGAGCCTTCAAAATAAGCTTTCACCTGCCTTTTCTTCAGTTAAATAAAACTTATGAACGGGAGGTGAGTATAACTCACAAACAAACCTTTTATTTTGAACAATATTAATGAAAGCAAAAAGTGTCACATAAAAAAAACACAACACCCTCAGTTTCTCTGAAAATTCACTCTGGAAGGACAAGAGGAACTTGTCCCTACTTTACTAAGACATCTTTGGTAATGTGAAGAAAGAACTCAGACTTGGAATGATTGGACATGGCTGTCACTCCCACGTTGTCCCTACCCAGCAGTGCCACCTGGGGCCAGGGACAGAACCCCCTACTTCTGAGGTCTGGGGGAAGCTGATGAGAATGGATTTGAAAGTGCTCTGAAAAGTACTATGGGAATATAGAGAAAACGAATCTCAGGAGAAAGTTAAGCCCAACAACCAGCACTTGAGAAACCTGTAGACATATGGGAAGAGAGGAGCAAAGCGGGAAGGGACCATGCATTGCATCACTGCTTCTGCTCCCTCTTCCTTAAATTGCAACTAAGTACCACACCCTAGGTACACTCAAAGTGCACTGCAATCTCTCACTTCCAATGGAATTCAGACCCCAAATGCAGTTCATTCTGGTTCCACTGCCCCTCAAGGACAAGCAAAAAGATGCTGTAACGACACACACCCAGAGAATAGTTCCTTGGTTTTCAGGAGCCATCACAGCTAAATTCAAATCCCTACCACCTCATGCTTCCAATGCCTTCAAATAAACCAGGTTAAGAAGGAAACCGCCTCCTGACACATAGGTGTTAGTTAACCATCAGGAATATCAGAATGGAACTGCAGCTGACAGGTTCCGAGACCATAAACAGGAGAGCTGACTTAACCCGGAGTCAGGCAGACTCTCAACTTAGATCAGTTTATTGCTGTTATCTTTGCGTGTACACAACACCACATATACGATACAATTTTGAACTGAACACAGGCTCATAAGTTTTCAAAAATGATCTTAAAAAAATCTTTACGTTCACCAGCAAGATCAAGTTATTTTACTAACATGAAAAAAAAGCTCAGACCTAGAAATCAATGAATTCTGACATGTAGAAGGAATTTAACTAAACCTATGGCTCTAAAAACAAAACAATGATAATTAATGGTTGGAACTCAGCAAAGAAAAACTCTAAAACAGAACTGCTCAAAATGGTATTTACATGGGCACATGATGCTATTTGTATAAAAAGGTATATAGATTTTATCTAGGAATAGAATATTTCTGGGGAAGAAACCTTTAAAAATTTAATACGGGGCAGTGGGGAGAGGGCAAGGACAGTAGAGACTTCATTTTCACGGTATAGATTTTTGCTTTTTATTTATTTAGTAAAACAGGAGATAGAGTGTTAAAAGTTTTATTTTAAAAGGTTTGGTAAGAGGTGAGGGAGGAGTAAGAACCAAGGATAACTGTCACCATTGACCTGTGCGGCCAGGGGACAGTGCAGTTCTTCAGTGATGTGAGATCACCCACCAGATATGCCCCAAGCTGGGTGACCCAATACCATTAAGATGTGTTGGGCCAGAGCGGCCAAGGAGGTGTGTGTGTGCAGTTTTGTTCTGTTTCCTTTTGCGCTCTGGCCAAGCTGGGGAGACCAGCCTGTGGTGGAGGACCAAGCAGAAACAACAGCTATTAGCAACAGTGGAAGGATATGTGGCCCTGGAGATAAACACATACACACAAGACAAACAGAAGAAATTCTTCCACTGCCTGAGAGCTGGCAGGGGCCAGAAACATCTGGCTTGCAACTAGAAAGCAGTGTCTCCACGTAAAGGTATTGGCCCTTCTGAGGGCCCCTTGTGTTGCTCAGATGTGTCCCCCTGCCCCCCTCAACCAAGCTCTGCAGGCAAACTCATTACCCTGCCACCCCTTCCTGGGGTGTGGGTCTCCCTGGCAGGATGGGACATGATTCCTGGGGATGGGCCTGGCCCTGGCATTGTGGGCACCACAGCGACTTCCTGATCAAAGGAGGGAAAAGAAATCTAACAAAGTGGGGTACTAGTGGCTGGGAGATTTCAAATAGAGCCAAAGGGGCTATTCTGGAAATTATTTTTATGCAAGCTTCAGCTAGATACTGCAAATTGCTACAACATGCCAAGTCCCAACCAACAGTATTTCTGAAAACCCTACAGAATACCCAGGGCTCTATCTGAGGCTCTATGAAAATTTTTCACTCACTAAGTTTATTTTTCAGAAACTTAAAATTTCGAGACTGTTCCTACGCCAGAGAAGCCCTGAAACCCAGAGGCACCAGTCTCTCCCAGAACATCAGCTAGTTGCACATCCCTATCCCATGAATGCCAAGACCGCCTTTTAGCAGGAAGAAGTTTAGAGTCATTGCCTAAATAACCCTGAAGACCGGGAGAAGGATCAAATGAGAGGGAGGAATTGCAATAAAAATCAGATTTAACAAATAACTGTGAATCAGTATGATTCTTGTTGGTCTCTAGAGGGAAATACCTGAAATTGTGGAACTATAACTCATACTATACTTTGAAACTTGCTCTTAACTACTTGTTAAACTGTACTTTGAAATTCATCACTTTTCTGCATATTATTTTTCACACACACACAAAATATTAAAAAAAAAAAAAAAAAAAAAAAGAAAGAAAGCATGTTGGCCAATACAATACTAAGCTAAGTGGAAATGATTCAGCCACAATTAGCTGTTCTTGCCGTAGTGGGCGCATGCACACTTAACACACGCTTGCACTCTCACACACAATCCCAGTCACGTTTCCTCTGTGCTCTCTATTCCTTTCACTGTTTATCTTGGAATCACCAATATTCACATAGGAGATACTGAAATACTAGGACCCTGTCTCAGAGTTTTATAAATAACAAATGTCACAGACACATAGACACAGAAGCATTCTTACTCACTAAGCCTCAAACAATTTATAATACCACATGGTCAAACTAAAACCAGCTTATACCTGTCTTAGTTTTTCCTTATGCTTTTCAGCTTGTGCATTTAACTCTTCTTGCATTTTCAAACGAGCAGCTGCCACAGCTTCTTGTCGCTTAACCACCACATCAGGTTCTAAAATGTCAGAAAAAATATGATAAACAACCTGTATACTATAAAAAGGAAACTCTTGAGTGTGCATATTATTAGAAACATAAAGAAGTACAGCGGTCAGATGATGCAAAAGGCATATGTTTTTACACAAATAAAAGCTTTATATGTAATTTACTACTTAAGGGGTTGGGGTTATCCACAGCCACAGTTCTTAGTTGTGCATCCACATTACCAGAAACACCTGTTAGGCCAATTTCTGGGCCCTTCAATGATGCTGTTTCAGACAGTATAGGCTAGGGCCCCCAAGAGTGAAATGGAAGCCACACATCTGTCCCCACAATCTGGAGACCTCAGTTACACCCACAGCCTCTAGGTTGACCAGATTTCCAGAAAACAACCAAGAAAAGTTAATGTTTCCTGGATAGTTATCCATCACTCATTAGTCCAGACCTCCACCAGAAAGAGCTAAGAACTCTCAGAGGTTTTATTCTTGTTTCTATAGAGAAGGAAGAAAGATTGCACAGCTAGCACTAACAGAAATGAATGCCCCAGCTGTATCTATGTTTTTCTCCAGTTTGTAAAACAGAACAGAGCTCCTATATACACAGTGCAATGGTCTCTATCTGCTCACTTGTGCAGACTGTTGTGTTACGGGGCACCGAGGGGCAACTACACTGGTTCACAACTAAGATTTTAAACAAGTAAGCAAATGTGAGCTTATATATTCACTAAACACCAGCTAAATGATACAGATAGAAAGTGCTCAATACCTGCCAGAGTACTGGAGCTCACCATTACCTGCAGATGATTAGTACTGGAAAAATGCCACTTAATAGAATCCATGTAAAACAGCCATCACACATCACGATGCAAATACTACAAGACTGTGTGAACGTGTACATGTGGTGGTGGGTGGCGGGGGTGATAAAGATGTCTGACTCTTTTAAAAAACAAAACTATTATTTCATCTTACATAAAAGTAAATTTTGGTAACACAACTATCTGATCATTTTAAAATTAATCATGTGTAGGTTTTTTAAAAAATCTAATTTTTCTAACAAAATTGATACTAGCTCAACAGAACATCTTTTTACTGCACATTTGCTTTTCCCGGTGTTTCATAAAAAACAATTTTTGCAATGGTCATGGGCTTCATCAATCTTGTGAAGGATCTCTCTAAATCAAATAATTCTTTTGAAGTACTCATCCCATCGTCATTATTGTAAATTCACTCTTCAGTTGGTAGCTGGTCTCAGTCTGCCAGAACTTCTTTCACAGAGACAGTTGTAACAAGTGACTAAAGCAGCTTTCTAATCTCATTGTCTTTCCTATCACCAATACTGCACTTTATGCAAGATTTATGATTGCATTCTGCAGACTGTTGTCGGACGTACAGCCAACAAAGAGACAAAGAGAACAGCAAGACCAAAGGTTTCAGGAGAGGTGTGTTTTGACTCTTTCTATTAATAACTGCTTTTGCATAATGATGCTTGCTTGCTTTCCTACCCAATTTTTTAGGATATGTTCTTAGAAACTGTAGATTTTAGCTAGGGAAAAATCTCCTGTGATTCATGGAGAAAAAATTTAAAGCATGTTTTAATCTTAATCCATTCCTGTGAGTAGGAACCCATTGTAAACAGAATTTTCTGAAAACTTTATTTTTAGTTAAGCGGTGACAATTGAATCAGGCTGGGGTTTAATCCAGAGTACAGGAGTCCTTTCTAAGTATAATGAAATTCAGATATAAAGAGAAAAGCCATGGGGAGCGGCCAGAAGTTGGAAATCAACAGAATATGAAAGAGAAAGCAGAAGATTCCACCACATATAATGCCACATGATGGAACAGCCAGCAGCCAGCCCCAAGATGACAGTCTTCAGGGAGAAGGAATCGCCCTGTTGATGCCTCCATTATGGACTTCTTCTAGCTTCAAAAACGCGAACCAATACATTCCCGTTATTTAAGCCAACCCACTGCACGGTATTTGTGATCACAGGCCAAGAAGCTAAGATAGCTGCCATATTGAGAAGGAGTGAGTTTCTGAAACAGCCAAATGTAATTTGAAAGCCGGTCTGATGAATAAGTTACTGAAAATCAAAATGAAGTAGACATGAAGAATTAAGGCTCAGGTTCTTGTCATGCACAGTGGTTCCAGAGATAACTTAGAATGAGTAGGAAGAGCCACAAGCACAAGGCAGCAGTAACATTTTCACTTTTAATCCATTCTATAAATGAAAAAAACATTAAACTAGATAAGCAGTGAGCACTCTATACACCATCAGACAGGTTTTCCAGCTCATTCAAACCTCTGAAATTAAAAAAACAAAATAAAAACCGAATGCACATTCACCAAAATTAAGTTCAGAAGCATAATATGCCTTTTCCCTCAAAACAAATGAGAATCCTGTACTTCTTATTTTGACTCATTTTTAAATGTTAGAAAATTTAGGTTGTCACAGCCAGTGCCTCCATTTCTATTATCAGGCACTCACCCACAGCCGCCGCGGCTCGGTCCAGCTGCCTCTGCCTCAAGGTCCTCAGCCGAGTGGAAAGCTTCTGAAAAACCACGTAGAGGAGGATGCAGCCGAAGACTATGTACCAGCCATAGGCTGCCAGCAGGGAGCCCACTGAAAAAAAAAAAAAAAACAGTTGTCAAGAAAAAAAAAAACGATACTGCTAGCTGACTCTTCCAGAAAATCCAACAAAAACAAACACAGCTCCTGTTCCTCAACACCTTCACATTTTAGGTGACAAGTGCTCCTAAGCAGAAGAGTTAAAATATGGTCGAGAAGTACAACAAATCAGGGATCACCGAGAAGAGACTTCTCAACCAACTGGAAAGTCAGCCCAGAGGATACAGGACGCACCCAACCGGACTGTGAAGAATGACAAACAGTTTATCAGACCCGGGAAGGCCAAGGTCTTCGGGAACTACGGAACCATACACCCAGAGGGGTGGGCGAAGGACCCATATACAGCGCGTTGTGGGGGGTGGGGGATGCGGGTAGCCTTGGAAGTAAACGTCAAGACCCGAGTGACCCCAGGAACTGTAACTCGGAAGGGTTTGCTCTGCAGAAAGTAAAGGACCGCAACAGAAGGGACCCGTCCAGGGAAGTCGGCCGTTCGGTCCCGCTGCGGGCCAGACGCTCTCCGAGGCCCCGGCCAACCGCGCAGCCCAGAGCCACCTACGGAGCATGGCGACGCGCCGGAGGACCCGGGCCCCGCAGCTACGGCGACTCACCCGTTACGTGCAGGAAGCGCAGACCCTCGGTCTCCAGGGCCGGCCGCGCGGACAGGGACTCCCCGTCCTCCTCCATGGCCGAAGTCCTGCCGCCCGCCAAGCCGCGTCACCCGGGACCTCTACCTTCCGGCCCGCCCCTGTGGACACGTGGCGCGCCCGGACGTGACCGCGGTCTCGGCCAATCGCGTTCCGGCCCGGCCGTGACGCTCGGCCTATCGCAGAGGGGACGTGCCGGTGTGGGGTGGGGATTGGGGGAGGGGGGCGGAGCTTCCGGGGAGCGGGCCAAAGAGCGGGGAGTGACCGCTGGGCGGAGACCACACCCCCACACGTGAGCCGGTCAAGTCCTGGGCTGAGGAGCGTGGTATCCGTTTGTTTTCTCTGCTTTGGAGTGAGGTCGAAGTAGCCAAGGAGATTACGGGCCGCCTGGAAACGGGATCTGCGTCTACAGCCTTGAGACGAGGCCTTTTGGTTGAAGTGCTCGGCAGGGTGGCGGCAGCCAAGCTCTGCGCTGGCATGGGTGTGAAAGAAGAAACCTTAATGCCTCCTCTTGCTTGATACCTCTCAGGCCAAGAAAGTGCCCGCCAATGCTCAAGGGCTTTCAGCTACTCTTCTCCAGAATCGAAACCTCTTGAGAAAGAATAATCATAGTAATAGCTCCAATATGCATTGACTCTTACTGTATGTCACAAGACATTATGTAATTGAGAAATCAAGATTTAAGGGATGATTTTGACTACTGATTAATTATATAGGTATTCCTTTTTGCTTTCCGGTTTATTAGAGTAGAAGAGGATTATACCTGAAATCTCTAAATTGTTTTAGCCTTTACCGTTTGCCCCTGTGATTGTAAAAACCTTGTGACTAACCTTCACTTGTACCCAGTTATCCAGTTTTTCAATTTAGAGTCTTGTAATCACTAATGTTTATTAATGAAGGGTCTTGGGTCAGCTCAGAATTAACCATCCCAAGTCCAAAGTTATCTTGATAACCAAGACTGGATCTAACCAAAACGGGTCCCTCTGAAAGTGTAATAGCTTGGACATTAACCTGCAAGTCACCTATAACTTATTCCGCCAATTTCTTACATACTTCTGTGACTAAGCATGTAATCAATCTGTGCATGCTCGATAATTAGATCACCTCTAATTGTATCATCTGGGGCCATTGTGCTCATTATCCTAAACCCTGTTCATCTTTTTCTCTAATAAAACTAGCAGGATTGTTGTGGTTCAGGGAGACAGATTTGGGGCAGACAGGCCATCTGCTCTCCTACTATGCATCTAGTAATAACTCTTTCTCTTTGAAACTGAGGTGTCTCAGGAGTTGATTATTGAGCCTGCTGGGCAATAGATTCCACAGCCTTTGTCTGGTAACATTTATGTCACAGGATATTATCACAGAGTTACTGATGATAGTGCCCTGACTTTCTTCTACCTCCGATGGCCTCCAACCCCTTCCACTCCCTGTGAGCCCTAAGTTAACTAAACTACCCTCTTTGAAATTGCAAGCGGTCCTTCTCCATCCCCTATCTTGTTCTACCTTCATTCCTTTTCTAAAGCCCTGTCACATTCTAACATACTATTTGATCTGCTTATTGTGTCTGTTATATGCCTGTCTCTCCCTTCCTTAGAAT
>PVIY010045355.1:0-19129 GCA_004026745.1 Myrmecophaga tridactyla | reverse complement strand
CCAGGTTCGATTCCCGGTGCCTACCCATGCAAAAAAAAAAAGCTCCCACAGGCAATAGAGAGCTCCCAAAGGCACGGGAGCCCACAGACAGCATGGGCAGCCCCAGTGCCGGCCAATGGAAGACCACCCACCAACACCCTCAATTGGGATCCCCCGGCCCTATCAGCTATGACTGCAACCAGTTTCAGACCACCCTGGTCATACCCAGCCTTGCCTCCATTATCTGCACCCCCACCCCACCCAACAGGTCTTCAGATTCTTCCTTGAAAACCTCACACGCCCAGGCCAGACCTGTCCGCTGGAGCTCGGTACACAGAGCACAGTGCTGTGGATGTGCTGGTGGAAGTGCTTCAGGAACCTAAGTGGACCTCACCTCCGAATCCTCATCAACACCCAGGAAAGCGGGGTTCCTCAGAAAATCTGCATTGAATCGTCACTTACCATTTATTCCAACGCACGATTTTCCAATGCATGATTGATTGGCACCTGACCTTAGAATAGCGGGGCAGATGAGTTTTTCCCAGTTAGAAAGTTGTTTCTTTCTTCTTTCTTTTTTTTGCATGGGCAGGCACCGGAAATCGAACCCAGGTTGCTGGCATGGCAGGCGAGAACTCAACCACTGAACCAGCATGCCCGCACCCCCTGCCCCAGTATTGTTTCTTCTTTAAAGCCTCCTTCAACAGAGGCTAAAATATATTTTGGAGATTGATTGAGAGAATTCCTTGGAAGGTAATCTAGAGTGGCAGCTCTGGGCCACAAAAGAAAACTCAAGTATATTTTAAGGAAAACTTTTGGAATCAAAGAATGCTACCGCATTAAATACTATAATTAGTAAAATGCTAAATTGAATATGTTTGAAGTATGTTTTTTGCATTTTCATTTTATCCATTTTAGAACCAAAAGTTAATTTATAAGCATTAGAGCGCAGGTAGGTTCCCAGTTGTGGTGCTTGGCTAAGTGGTGGTGCCCAGTTGTCGGGTCAGGCGAGCACTGGCCTGACCATTGCTGCAAGGATATTTCATGGCTGGTTGATGAACCGGAAGGCTGGTGGATTAAATCATCAATCACTTGTATGCAGCTGTGGCCGATTACATCTGCAATCAACTAAGGCACGTCTCCCACAACGAAATAATCAATCAGCTGAAGGCTTTTAAGGAAGAAGAGAGACTTTTTCACTGCTTTTTCAGCCAGTGAGCCTCTCCTGGGGAGTTTGTCCAGACCCTTCATCAGAGCTGCCAACTTCACAGGCTGCCCTAGGGTTTTGGACTCTTCCATTCCCTGAGTTGCATGAGACACCTTATAAATCTCATGTTTACAGATCCCTCCTGTTCGTTCTGTCTCTCTAGAGAACCCTGACTAATATACCAGTAGGCGTTGTTTTTTTTCCTAAACATATTCTCTGTTTATGAACTTTTAAGAGTTTCATATTTTGCCTTTTGTCCAGGTCTCTTCAACATGTATATGTAGGATTTTTAGGGCACATACATCCAATTTAAAAAGCCCTTTCCCATGATCCTTAACATTCTTTTCTCAAGGGAGTGTGTTCTTTTGTGTGGTTATGGAGGTAAGAGAATGAAGATCCCTTCATATGAATAAATGACTAAATAGTGCTGGGAAAATAAGGGGAAAAAATAGAATACTCATAAACCTCATAGTCACTCTTTTTATTTTGTGTTAGTAAATTGAAAGTCTGTGAAACTTCACACCTGGGATTGCAGATGGCCCTCTTAGAGCCAGACAGGTACATAAAAAATGAATAAAGTGGACTGAGCGTAAAATGGTAGAGAAATGTAGGCGTGTGTGCGGGTGTGTCAAACTGAGCTTGCACCCCCTCCCCCATCTAAATGGGGGTGCTGCGTTCCCCTCCCGTCCTTGACACACGTGGGAACAGGACCCAGGGTGGCGAGCCTTCCCAATTTTCCAGAGAACCCACAAGTACCCCCAATTTTAAAATACTGGCACCACAATAAAGCTGCAGGACAAAGAGGCCACCACTCTGTGTGTCCTCTGCTTTATGTTTTTAAAAAAGCTTAATCACAACAGGATAATGTAGAAGAATATTATGGATACATCTGATCATTAAAAGGATTAAGTACAATCACAGCTTAGAGGAGGAGCCCTCCAATTCAGCCGGTTCTAGTCCCTTAAGAGCAGTCTGGAAGCTTTTTCTTTGCATTCAGAAGTTCCCTCCAGGTTTTGTTCTCACCACAGTTCAAAGTTGTCGGGGTAGCTCATTTGTCTAAGCCAGGTGATGCCATCCAGCTCAGACTAACACCAGTAAGCTTTGGCGAAGCCCAGTGCTTATTTCTTTTTTATTTTATTTTATTTTATTAAATACCAAAAAAAACCCACCAAATAAACGCAAACATTCCTATTTTGATCATTCCATTCTACAGATATAATCAGTAATTCACAATATCATCACATAGTTGCATATTCACCATCATGATCATTTCTTGGAATATTTGCTTCTATTCAGAAAAAGAAATAAAACAAAACAGAAAAAGAAAAAAAGATTATACACACCATATCCCTTACCTTTCATTGATCACTAGCATTTCAAATTGAATTTTAACATTTGTTCCCCCTATTATTTATTTTTATTCCATATGTTCCACTCGTCTGCTGACAAGGTAGGTAAAAGGAGCATCAGACACAAGGTTTTCACAATCACACAGTCACATTGTGAAAGCTGTATCATTATTCAATCATCATCAAGAAACATGGCTACTGGAACACAGCTCCACATTTTCAGGCACTTCCCTCCAGCCTCCCCATTACATCTTGACTAACAAGATGATATCTACTTAATGCATAAGAATAACCTCCAGGATAACCTCTCGACTCTGGAATCTCTCAGCCATTGACACTTTGTCTCATTTCACTCTTCCCCCTTTTGGTCAAGAAGGTTTTCTCAATCCCTTGATGCTGAGTCTCAGCTCATTCTAGGATTTCTGTCCCACGTTGCCAGGAAGGTCCACACCCCTGGGAGTCACGTCCCATGTAGACAGGGGGAGGGCATTGAGTTTGCTTGTTGTGTTGACTGGAGAGAGAGACCACATCTGAGCAACAAAAGACCAGTGCTTATTTCTTGACTTTTGCATTTCTGTTTTCTTTTCGGAGGCATGGTCCAGGAATTGAACCCGGGTCTCCTGCATGGAAGGTGAGCATTCTACCGCTGAACTACCCATGCACCCAATTTGCATGTCTTTGTATGACATCTTGAATCTGAAGTGCGTGGTTTACTCATACAAGGTTCTTTAGGATCTCCGTTAAGAGAAAGGTTTTGGTGTAACTGGACTATACTTCGTTTTTGTAAAGTAAGCACTGGTTCCCAACATTATTAGCATCACAAAAGATGGCAGTCGGGTGGACCATGGTGGCTCAGCAGGTAGAGTTCTCGCCTGCCATGCTGGAGACCCGGGTTTGATTCCCGTGCCTGCCCATGCAAAAAAAAGAGATGGCAGTCACCTGGGAACAAGATCTGGCCCACCAGTTGAGAACTGGAATTCTCGACCTCCCCTCCACTCTACTTGTATTATGTTACAACTTTGAAGGCTGTCAGATTCCTTTTGGCTGGAAGCTTCATTCATTGAGATGTTTTTTTGGCTGGAAGCTTCATTCACGGATGTTTTGGTAAGTGAAACTTTGCTTTTTGGTAGATATTTTGCTTTCGGCAGCTTTTGCCCTACGAGCAGCTGCATTTGCAGAAGAATGCTGTCCATTTACATTTTTCATTATTTATTTATTTTGGGGTATGCTTTATGGCGGGGTCACATTTCATTATTTTTCCACGTGTGTATCCCATCGTTGCAGCACCATTTGTTGAATATTGCTTGATTTTTTTTGTTTGTTCATTTGTTTTGCATGTTTGTTTTGTTCCATTGTTTGTTTGTGTTTTTTTGCATGGGTAGGCACCAGGACTCGAACCCGGGGCTCTGGCATGGCTGGCGAGAATTCTGCCAGTGAGCCACCATCACACCTCCACTTACCTTTTTTGATGATTGTGTTTCAAGTCATTTATTTGTCACTGTTGACAAAGAGTTGGCAATTGCATTGCTTCGATCCTAGAGCGTTGTTTGGCATGGGAAGCCAGTTCTGTTGGCTGAGAGGTGGTTCCTTAGGTCTCTAGAACATATTTGGATGCTGGTGAGAATTTTCCACATCTCACGCTCTAGACCTCTGCTGTCTCTTTCTCTTCTTCTTCCCGTAGCAAAACCTGAAACAGCGGCCTCACCCTGCTGCCTGCACTCTCTCTCCCATTCTCTCTTCTGCCCACTGTAGCGGGACTTCCGTCCCTCTGGTCCTTGGACATCAGGGTCATTCACCATGGCCTTCCGTGATCCCGTATTTTAAAATTTTTTTATAAAACAAAAAAACACCAAACACAAACATTTGCAACTTTTGATCATTCCATTCTACAGATATAATCAGTAATTCACAATATCATCACATAGTTGCATATTCATCATCATGATTATTTCTTAGAACATTTGTATCAATTCAGAAAAAGAAATAAAAAGACAACAGAAAAAAATTCATACATACCATACCCCGTACCCCTCCCTTTCATTGATCACTAGCATTTCAATCTAAATTTATTTTAACATTTGTTCCCCCTATTATTTATTTTTATGCCATATGTTTTAGTCATCTGTTGACAAGGTAGATAAAAGGAGCATCAGACACAAGGTTTTCACAATCACACAGTCACATTGTGAAAGCTATATCATTATACAATCATCTTCGAGAAACATGGCTACTGGAACACAGTTCTACATTTTCAGGCAGTTCCCTCCAGCCTCTCCACTACGTCTAGACTAACAAGGTGATATCTACTTAATGCGTAAGAATAACCTCCAGTATAACCTCTTGACTCTGTTTGGAATCTCTCAGCCATTGACACTTTATTTTGTCTTGTTTCTCTCTTCCCCAGTTCGGTCGAGAAGGTTTTCTCAATCCCTTGATGCTGAGTCTCATACAGCAGGGATTTTAAAGCTAGGATCCCCAAGGGGGATCAGAGGCAAAAACTGTCTGCAGTTTTCAGGGAACCGGGGTAGGGCAGGAGGTCATTGCTTGCATCCAACTCTTCTTTTTTTTAATACAGTTTTATTGAGATGCGCTCACACACCATATGGACCATCTGAAGTACACAATCACTGGCTCACGGTATCATCACGTATCTGCATACATCCCCATGAGCAATTTTGAAACATTTTCATTACTCCAGAAAGAAAATAAAAATGCAAAATAAAACCCAAATCCTCCCATACCCCTTATCCCCCGCCCCAACCCATTGGCCCATAGAATTGGTGCAGTACATTTGTTAACTGTTAATGAAAGGATATTAAAATGTTACTGTTAACCATAGCCCATCGTTTGCAATAGGTACATTTTCCCCCGTGTATCCATCTATTATTTTTTTTCACATGTGTTCCCCCTATTATTTATTTATTTTTAATCCATATGTTTTACTCATCTGTCCATACCGTAGATAAAGGGAGCATCAGACACAAGGTTTTCACAATCACACAGTCACTTTGCTATATCATTATACAGTCATCTTCAAGGAACATTGCATCCGGGCGGGCCACAGTGGCTCAGTGGCAGCATTCTCGCCTGCCATGCCCGGGACCCCGGGTTCATTTCCCGGTGTCTGCCCATGTATTGGAAAAAAAAAAAGAAACATTGCATCCAATTCTTAAAAGGACCCAGCAAAAGGCCCTCTGAAATCGAGGTGTCTTTTTTGCCTAAGTGGAGAAAAAGACGAGAAGTCATGGGCAGTGGCCTCCTGCTGTGGGAAACCCCCCAGACGTGGGCAGGAGTGACCCGTCTGCTCCCGGACTCGCCTGCTTTTCCCTACGGGATGCTCGCTCCAACCCCCCACCTCTCAGCCTGCGGCCCCCCACCCCTGGCTTCTCCATCATTCTCCAGAACAGGAGGCAGGGGAGGTGGGACAGCCTCCCCCCACACTAGCTGTTAGTAGATCCTCTCCAGTCACGACAACCAAAAATGTGTCTGCACACTGCCCAAATGTCCCCTGGAGCCAGAATCACCCTTGAGTGGGACCCGCCACTCAAGATCACTGTGCCACTTGGAAAGGATAATGTACCCTAGAAAAGCCATGTTTTAATCCTGGTCCAATCTTATGGGAGCAACCCTTTATTTTAATCCCTATTCAGTACTCTAGGTTGGAAACTTGATTAGGCTATTTCCACGGAGGTGTGACTCACCCAATGATGGGTAATAACCTTGATTAGGTTGGAGATGTGTCCTGTTAGTTTCCTGTAATCCTCTCAAAGAGGAAGCATTTT
Source organism: Myrmecophaga tridactyla (assembly GCA_004026745.1). NCBI lineage: Eukaryota > Metazoa > Chordata > Mammalia > Pilosa > Myrmecophagidae > Myrmecophaga > Myrmecophaga tridactyla. Next base: position 12,815 of record PVIY010045355.1, on the reverse strand, counting down.
GGAGAAAGCTTCAGGATGTTGAGAACAGTGAGAAAGCCATGGGAGAGCATAAGTTCTGCAAGAGATGAGAGAGCCCACACAGCCAGAGACCTCTGGAGATGAGGGCCCCTGGAAGAGCTTTTATGAAACAAGAAGCCTGGAGAGAAAGCTAACAGACGTCGACATGTTCACCATGAGCCTCTCCAGTTGGAGACAGAAGCCTTGAACCCCATTGGCCTTTCTTGAGTGAAGGTAACCTCTTGCTGGTCCCTTAATTTGGACGTTCTTATAGACGTGCTTTAATTGGAACATTTTCTTGGCCTTAGAACTATAAACGAGCAACTTAATAAATTCCCCTTTTTAAAAGCCATTCTGTTTCTGGTATACTGCATTCCGGCAGCTAGCAACCTAGAACAATCACTTTTTTTTTTTTTTTGGCTTGTTTGATTCCTAAAACCACGATGTGGCAGATTACAGTCCAAATGGTCCCTGTCCATAGTTCCGTCTGCTCTCCGGGCCCTGGCCATTGTGAACTGGAAGTGCCCCTCTGCGCATTCCCTGCCTCTAGTGGCCTCGTCCATATCAGCCCCATCTCAGGGGACCCTGCCTGGGAAGGAGCTACGGCTGGCCAGCCGGAGGGTGAGCTGTGCCAGGGAAGACACACGTGGAGGCTCCTCTGCCACCCACCACTCTCCAGAAGTGGAGCTGCCCGGCCTACCTGCCACTGGCCTCTGATGGGCCCCAGGCCCCAGAGGCGGGAGCCAAAGATCCGGCCGTCATTTTATGTTTTACACAAAGGGCCAGAGAGTACGCAGTTTTCGCCGTGCTGGCCATGCCCTAGGTAATATGAGAATGGATGGACGAGGCTCTGTGTCATAGCAACATTATTTATGGATACTGAGATGCAAATTTCACATACTTTTCACAGGTCATGACATATTATCCTCTTAACTTTTTTTAAAATTTGTTTATTAATTTAAAAAATTAACAAACCAAATAAAACATTAACATATATAATCAGTAGTTCACAATATCATCACTTAGTTACATATTCATCATTTCTTAGAACATTTGCATTAATTCAGAAAAAGAAATAAAATGAACACAGAAAAGAAAAAAAAAGATTATACCTACCATACCCCTTACCTCTCGCTTTCACTGATCACTAGCATTCCAAACTAAATTTATTTTAGCATTTGTTCCCCCTATTATTTATTTTTATTCCATATGTTCTACTTGTCTGTTGACAAGGTAGAAAAAAGGACCATCAGACACAAGGTTTTCACAATCACACAGTCACACTGTGAAAGCTATATCATTATTCAATCATCCTCAAGAAACATGGCTACTGGAACACAGCTCTACAGTTTCAGGCAGTTCCCTCCAGCCTCTCCATTACATCTTGAATAACAAGGTGATATCTACTTAATGGGTAAGAATAACCTCCAGGATAGCCTCTGGACTCTGTTTGGAATCTCTCAGCCATTGACACTTTGTCTCATTTCACTCTTCCCCCTTTTGGTTGAGAAGGTTTTCTCAATCCCTTGATGCTGAGTCTCAGCTCACTCTAGGATTTTTGTCCCACGTTGCCAGGAAGGTCCACACTCCTGGGAGTCGTGTCCCACGTAGACAGGGGGAGGGTGGTGAGATTGCTTGTTGTGTTGGCTGGAAAGAGATATCCTCTTAACTTTTTCCAAAAAACAAAAAAATACATAAAAAGCTTGCAGGCCCTACACAAACAGGCAGTGGGCTGGATTTGGCCCATAGGCAATGGGTTACTGTCATAGTATGTTAAGCTGTCAGGATGCAATATGCCAGAAATGGAACGGCTTTTTTTTTTTTTAATTTCCAAGTACATTTTAATAAGAGTTATACAACAGATTTTAAAGTTTGGTATGGGTTACAGTTCCACGATTTTTCATTTTTTCTTCTAGTTGCTCCAAGACACTAGAGACCAAAAGAAATATCAATATATTTATTCAGCAGCATGTTCATTTGTTAAATCTTATCTTCTCTTTTTTCTCTCTCTCTCTTTTTTGTGGAATGGCTTTTTAAAAAGGGAATTTATTAAGTTGCAGATTTATAATTCTAAGGCCGTGAAAATGTCCAAACTAAGGCACCAAGAGGTTATCTTCACTGAAGAAGGGCCGATGCCATCCGGAACACCTCTGTCAGCTGGGAAGGCACATGGCGATGTCGGCTAGCCTTCTCTCCTGGCTTCTTGTTTCATAAGGATTCCCCGGGGATGGTTTCCTTCTTCTATCTCCAAAGGTCTCTTGTTGTATGGGCTCTAAAGCTTTTTCTCAAAGTGGTTCCCTCTTTAAGGACTCCAGTAAGCAACCCCACCTCTAAAAGGTAGAGACGCGTCTCCATGGAAACCACCTAATGAAAAGGTCCCACCCACAATTGGGTGGGTCACATCTCCAAGGAAACAATAAAAAAGATCCCACTCAGCAATATTGAATGAAGACTAGAAAGCATGGCTTTTCTGGGGTACAGGACAGTTTCAAATCGGCACAATTGCCAATCTGTTTCCAGCTGCTAATCCTAGCCCAGAGGTCCCCTCCCCCAGCCCTCGGCATTTGCTTCCATCCTCGTCACCTCAGCTCAAGCCTCTGCTGTGGGCTGTGCACAGCATTTCCTGTTACCTGCTCTTCTAGAAACTCTCCGTCACGTTCAGGGGACTGCCCTGTTTCCATCTTGCATTCTCTGGATGTGGGTCCCATAAACCAGGAATTTTGGAGGCTGGCAGGACCATTTTGTGGTGCTTTTGCATCTGTCATTTCCTGGGCTGCTCAAGCAAGTACCATGGCTTAAGCAATGGGAATTTACCAACTTAGGGTTTTGAGGCTAAAAGAAGACCCAAATCAAGGTACCATCAAGGCATTTCTTTCTCCCTAAAGACTGTGGCACTCTAGGGTTGGCTGGTGATCCTTGGCTCCTCTCTCACATGACAAGGCACATGGCGGCCTCTCCTGGCTTCTGCCTTCTCTTCTGGGTTCCGTTGAACTTCAGCTTCTTGCTTCCTCTGGTTTTCTTTTTACTTCTTGTGCTGGTTTAAAAGGATGTATGCGCCCTACAAAAGCCATGTTTTAATCAAAATCCCATTTCATAAAGATAGAATAATCTCTATTCAATACTGCATGTTTGAAACTGTCATCAGATCATCTCCCTGGATGATGTGATATAGTCAAGAGTGGTTGTTAAGCTGGATTAGGTGATGACATGTCTCCACCCATTTGGGTGGGTCTTGATTGGTGTATTGGAATCCTATAAAAGAGGAAACGTTTTGGAAAATGAAAGAGATTCAGAGAGAGCAGAGAATGCTGCAGCACCATGAAGCAGAGAGTCCACCAGCCAGCGACCTTTGGAGATGAAGAAGGAAAATGCCTCCCAAGGAGCTTCATGAAACCGGAAGCCAGGAGAGAAAGTTAGCAGATGATGCCATGTTCGCCATGTGCCCTTCCAGCTGAGAGAGAAACCCCGACTGTGTTTGCCATGTGCCTTCCCACTTGAGAGAGAAACCCTGAACTTCATCGGCCTTCTTGAACCAAGGTATCTTTCCCTGGATGCCTTAGATTGGACATTTCTATAGACTTGTTTTAATTGGGACATTTTATCGGCCTTAGAACTGTAAACTAGCAACTCATTAAATTCCCCCTTTTAAAAGCCATTCCGTTTCTGGTATATTGCATTCCGGCAGCTAGCAAACTAGAGCACTTCTGTCTGTATTTCACTCATTTATAAAGGACTTCAGTAACAGGTGAAGACCCATCCTGGTTGAGCTGGGCCCCACCTTAACAGAAGTCACCTCATCAAAAGGTCCTCCTTACAATGGGTTCACACCCACAGGCATGGATTAGATTTAAGACCATGTTTTTCTGGGTACATACAACTGCAAACCGCCATACTACCTCTTCCTCCAAATCAGGGGTTGGCTAGCCATGGTCCAGGGGCCACATCTGGCCCAACACCTGTTCCTGTAAATCAAGTTTTATCAGCACCCAGCCACGCCCATGATTTCCACATCCTCTGTGGTTCCTTTGGAGCTACAGTGGCAGCGGCAAGGAGTTGCCATAGCAACCAGCCAAGCTGCAAAGCTGAATTTGTTTCCTCTCTGGCCCTTTAAAGGCCTGCTTTTAATCCATGCTCTAAATCCCCAAATCCTGCCAGTTTCCGGTGCTGACCACCCACGTGGGCATCTGGATTCTTGGGTCAGCTTTGGATCCTTTTTCCCCTGCCACCCCTTGCTCACAGAGGGGACCTCCTGTCATGCCTTGTGCATCATCCAGTTCGTCTTTAGAAACCTCGGGGTGGCGGGGGCTGGGGAAGGAGCCCACCTTCTTTATCTGGGAGCTAAAGACATCAAGCCCTTGTGTCTTATCAGATTAATCTGGTTCCAGATATTTTAGCTGCTCCAACCACTGCCATATTCAGAGAAGCCACAAAACCCTTCCATTTCCCCCTTTACTCCTCCTGCGCTGGACTCTTGCCATCCCAGGCCGTCTTCTGAGAACGGGGGGTGGGGGGCATGACACCCGTCATCCCGGAACCACATGTCCTCCTCATTCTAGGGGAATCCATGCCCCGCTTCCTCGTAAAACCTTGCTAAACGACATGGATCTGCCCCCACCATTACTCATTTTTACCCCCCACCCCACACAGCTCGCTGGGTGCTGGTGGGTTCCCCTTTTGGGGTCACGGTTACCCATTTTGATCCTTATCAGCACTTGCTCTGCAAGCCTGCTCTGCAGAGCTCTGTGTAGCTGCTGGTAGGGCCCCTGGCCGCAGGGAGCTGGCTTTGTAGGAGAGATGATGTCTTGTGTATCCTGTCGAGAGAATCTCCCCCCTCCCCGACTCCGTGGCTTGCCGGCTAAAACCCAGATTCCACCCGGCACCCAAGCTCCCCCCTCCCCCTAGCCCACCTCCCACCCCCTCCCTTCACCCTTCCCACCCAAGACCATTTCCTGGCCAGCTCCCACTCTGGTGTCCGAGGTCACCCTCTGAGCCCCTCCTCTCTGAAATCCCCGGTGGCCACCCCCCACCCTTGGCACGCTCCCCTCCCCCCTCCTCCATGCCTACCTGGCTGTTAGCACAGCCGTCTCTTCTCCATATGGTGCATCTAGGTGTTTTCCTTACCTGTCCCCTGTGTCCCAGCGCTGTGCACAGAAGCTACATCCCATTGGTGCCATCCGACTTGACGACAGCCTTATGGGGGAGGAGGAGAATGGCCCTGCCTCCCGGAGGAGGGGGTCCTGGGCACCTCGGGGTGTATAGCGGCATCCCCCGGCCCCCCACCGTCCCCCATGGAACCTCAGAGCTGGCATGGAATCTGACCCCGCAGAACCCCTAGCAAACCAGCCTCTCCACCGCCGCTACCCTTTAAGGGCTTAATAAGAAAAGAGAACAAATAAAACAAAAAAGCAGTCAGCAAGCAGCAACCCAAGAATTCCCCCCTCCACCCCGGAATTCTGGCAGGAGGCAGGACGGGCAGGCTGCCCGCAGCTCTGCAGCCAGGCTCTCTTTTGGTTCTCCCTTCAGTCTGGCGTCAAGCTTTGGCAGGCCTAAGAGTCACTGTCCAGGGTCATGTATGGCAGAAACATGTCCTTTTTCATTTGTGATCTCGAAGGCGCTGTCTGGGACCCAGTTCCAAGGCAGTGGCCGGTCCCCGCCCTGCGCCAACCTCCCAGGTTCTAGAATGTACCAGGCAGGAGCCAGGCCGGGACGCTGCACTTGGGGCCCAGGCTGCAAAGCTGAGCGCCCCAGGCCGGAACTTGTCCCAGGCCAGGGGTTCTCAGCTGGGGGGGGTCACACTGGGGGAATTGGGTGGGGGGACTATAGACCTTGAGTTGGGGGGGGAGTCCAGGGAGGCTGCTCAACTCCCCCCTCCAGGCACGGGCCCCCCCACCCCCACCCCCAGAGAATGATCCGGCCCTCCTGTTAGCAGACCTCCCGGAGTGGAGAGAGTTCAACAGTGATGCCAGGTGGAGATGGAGCCTTGACCTGAGTCCAGCTGTCTGTCCTGCTTCCTCGGGCCCAAGGCCGGCGCCGCAGTCCTGCCGCCTACAATTGGCACCACCCCGGCTACCGGGGATGCCTGGTTCGGAGGGTGGCGCTGCTGGACGTAGGAGGTCAGCAGCTGGTGGGGTAGCCGGGTGGCAGTTTCCCTCCCCACGTGGAGCTTCGTGCATTTATATGGGAGCCCCAGAAGCTTTCTGTGCAACTGAGGAACAGATCTGAGCGCAGGGAGCCCGACGCTGACACTGCCCTTGGATGTGGGTGCCTTGGACCTCCTGCGTGGTTTCTAAGACATGGCCTTCAGCCGGTGTCCCCGGTTCCATGCTCTCCTTTCTCCTTGCTGGATTTGTTTTGGGGTCCACTGCTTTTCCTGTGACTCAGGATCAAAGCCAACCACCGTGGACCCATTTCCCTTTCTGGGGGCTCATTTGGACACGGAGGGGGTTGGGGGTGGGGAAGGCGATGATGCAAACTGGAGAGAGGCCACCAGGGCAAAACCAACCCAGGGCTGCAGGAAGAGGGCCCCATGTCTCTAAGCAGAGAGCAGAGACACCCCACTCCCTCGTGGGCATCCATCGGAGTAGATGGCACGCGTGGAACTGCTGCTGTCGCCGCCTTTTGATCACCAGCCCAAGGGGACAGCCAGGCCAGGAGGAGGCTGGAGCCAGAAGAGCTCCTGAGACGTGCAGCCCCACCCGGCGTGCCTGGGCCTGAGCTTTCCTCCGGGGCTGACCGCGTGCCCCCCACCTCAGCGGGGCTGGCTGCCCAAAGCAGAGTCCGGGACTTTGAGGGACCAGTGGGGTCAGAGGCGGGGCCGGCCCAGCATGGAGCCAGACCACGGGCCCCATCTGCCAGCTCTGAGGCCTGGGGCCCACCTGGAGCAGGTCTCAACCTCAACGCTGGGTGGGCTCCAACCTGTGCTTAGATTGGGGTGAGTTTTTAATAGAGACAGCAAGCAACTGAGCAGGTGGCATCGGGGCCTGTTCTAGTCTGCTAGCTGCCGGAATGCAACACACCAGAGATGGATTGGTTTTTAAATAAAAGGAGATTTATTTTGTTAGTTCTTCAGAGGAAAGGCAGCTAACTTTCATCTGAGGTTCTTTCTTATGTGGGAAGGCACAGGGTGATCTCTGCTGGCCTTCTCTCCAGGCCTCTGTGTTCCAACAACTTTACCCGGGGTGATTTCTTTCTGCATCTCCAAAGGCAGCACTGGGCTGAGCTGTGAGTGCTGAGGTGAGGAATGCGGAGCTGCCTGGGCTGTGCTGCATTGAGTCTCTCATTTAAGCACCAGCCAATTAAGTCAAACATCATTCATTGCAGCAGGCACGCCTCCTAGCCGACTGCAGATGTAATCAGCAACAGATGAGGTTCATGTACATTGACTCATGTCCACAGCAACAGAACTAGGTGCCTTCACCTGGCCAAGTTGACACCTGACTCTAACTACCACAGGGCCCCTGGATTTTTGTGTCTTGTCCGTCACTTTGTGTGACCTTCGGAACATCCTGGACTCCAGGTTTTCCTTGATCAGCAGGGACATAGCACTTACCCCTGCTGCATTAGTTTGTTAAGCTGCCAGAATGTGATATACCAGAAATGGAAGAGTTTCTTAAAAGGGAATTTAGTAAATTTTGGAAGTTGCAAGTTTACATTCTAAGCCTATAAAAATGTCCAAACTGAGGCATCCAGATACAGATACCTTAATTCAAGGAAAGCTGATGGGTCAGGAGCACCTCTGTCAGCTGGGTAGTGGCATGGCTCTGGCTTGCTTAACATCTCATGGCGACGTCTGCTGGGCTCTATGCATCTCCAAACATCCGTGTCTCTGTTCTCTGAAGCAGCTGTTCTCCAAGTGTCTACCTCTGCTCTCTCTGTCGGCTCTGAGGCTTCTGTCATTTCTGTTGGCTCTGTCATTTCTAACTCTTCAAAATGTTTCCTCTTTTAAAGACTCTAGTAATCTAATCATGACCCACCTAGAATGGGTGGAGTCACATCTCCATCTCATCAAAAGATGACACCCTCAATTGGGCATGTTGCTTCTCCGTGGAGATCATCTAATCAAAACTTTCCAGCCTACATATTGAATCAGGATTAAAAGAAACAGCTGTCTCCACAAGATTAACAAAAGCTTGCATGCAAATAACTGCACCGTGAGGTCTCAAAATCCAGGGACTCTGGGATGGGGGGTCCCCAAGACCCCTCCATCTATGATGACTTGCTTGGAGGACTCCCTGGCATATTGTCTTACAGCTAAGCTTTATTCCAGCAAAGGGATGCAGAGCACAATTTAGCAAAGGGTAAAGGTGCATGGGGCCAAGTCCAGGGAAGACAAGGCAGAAGCTTTTGGATTCTCCTCCCGGTGGAGTCACACAGGACGTGCTTAATTCCTCCAGCAGTGACACGTGATGACACATGTGAGGTGACTTCTCCCAGGGAAGTTCGTTGGAGACTCAGCAACTGGGGTTTTATTGGGGCCGGTCACATAGGCACCTCTGCCTGGCACAGACCAAGGCACCATGGGCCACACGTTGGCGGTGGGTGGGGGAACCTCCAGAAACCAAGTCCCAGATAGCAGTCGAGCCACAGTTCTGCGAGCAGACCTCTCGAGGATGAACTTTTATCTGCACAGATTCCGAAAGTCCGAGGAAAGTTCATTCATTCAGCAGACACCTGCTATGCACCCACGAAGAGCCTGTTCTCTGCCGGATATTAGGTTCCCCAGGGTGGGAGTATCCCAGCCCACCTGGGACTCACGGTCTAGGGAGATAGAAAATAGATGCATAAAAAAAGACCAGTCAGAGCTGTAAAGGAGATGAAACAGGACAAGGGGACAGAGAAAAGGCAGTGGGGAGAAAGGGCGTTAAATGAGATGAGCCGGTGGAAGTTTCTAGAAGGAGGAGGCACGATTTCAGCTGAGTTGTGCATGAAAAAGAAGGAGCCTGTCAGGAGCCTCAAGTGCAAGGGCCCTGGGCAGACACCACGCCTGGGGTGTTTGAAAAGCCAAAGGAAAAGGAGGTCAGAGGTTTAGAAGAAGGAGATACACCTGGGAAGGTCAGGCCAGGCAGAGCCCCCTCAAGTCTTTGCAAGAATGTGGATTTTATTCTAAATAGTGAGGGCAAGCCCCTGGCGAGGTCTGTAGACAGGGAAGTGGCAGGACCTGGTTTATGTTTTTAGAACGTCTCTCTGGCTACAGTGTGGGAGAGGCCTATGTAGGAGTGAAGATGAAAGCCAGGAGGCCGGGTGGAAGGTTCTGGAACCAGCCAGCACTCAGTGACCCTGGCAGAGCCAAAGACAAGAACAAATGGCTGTGCCAGTGAAGGAGAAGGGAGGGTGGTGGGGCTGCAGGAGAAGAGTTGGAATTGGAGACCGAGGTGGCGGATTTGAATGATTCGCCTTTTGGTTTTGACTCTTTGTTGGTTGAGAATCGCGTTCCACAGAAGCACTTTTGCAACTGGTGGGATTTCAGATGCAGTCACCCGTAGCCCACTCATTCCACTTCTGGGTTACGGGCTTACCTTGTTTGATTGTGTTTTGCTTTATTGTGCTTTGCAGATACTGGTTGTTGTTGTTGTTGTTGTTTTTGGCATGGGCAGGCACTGAGAATCGAACCCGGGTCTCCAGCATGGCAGGCGAGAACTCTGCCACTGAGCCACCATCACATTACCATTCTCTTTTTTTTTTTTTTTTTTACAAATTGATGGTTTGGGGCAAGTCTGCACTGAGCAAGTTTTATCGGTGTTGCTTTTCCAACACCATGTGCCCACTTTGTGTCTCTGTGTCACAATTTAATTAAGGTATGTACATTGTATTTTTTTTATATAAAGTTATTTCACACTGATTAGTTTTTGTACCTGCTTGAGCAAATACCATGCAATGGTTTGGTGTCGAGAGAATAAAAGGGGAAATTTACCAGCTCATGGTTTTGAGGCTGGGAGAAGGTCCAAATCGAGTCACCATCAAGGCGATGCTTTCCTTCCAAAGACGGGCATCGTGGGGCTAGCTGCCAGCCATCCTTGGTCTTTGGCTTGCCACATGGCAAAACATATGGTGGGTTCTCGTGGTCCTGAAGACTTGCATCTTTGGGCTATTCCCTCGGTGGCTTTCTCTCGCTCTCTCTGTCTGAATTTCACTGCTTTTATCAAGGACTCCAGTAGCAGGGTGAAGCCCCATACTGGTTGAGCTGGGCCACAGCTTACCTGAATAACCTCATCGAAAGGCCCTACTTACGGTGGGTTCACACCCACAGGAATGGAGTAAGATTAAAAATATGTTTTCCTGGGCTACATACAGCTCCAGACCACCACTCACGCTTAAGAGATGACAGTATAATGTAACATAACTTTTACAGGTACTGGAAACCAAAAATCCCGGGTGACTTGCTTTAGTGCACGGTTTGCTTTGTCCTGGTGGTCTGGCCCCTAGCCTACCTTATCTCTGAGGTGTGCTTGTATGTACCTGGTACAGGTGCACAGGAAACAATGAAACACAGCTCGGGACACTGTTCTAATAGCAGAAAATCAGAAATAACGTGTGGGTTTGAAAATATACCTGCATGCTGTTGGTTTGTCCAGGTTAGTGTGATGCCTCAATATATCCCAGAGTAATTTGGGCAGAGAGTAAAAAAGTATTTGCAAAGTCCCCTTGGGAACAATGCAATTATCTAAAATTGAGAATGTCACCCTCTCCCTACGTGGGACATGACATCCAGGGGTGAAAGTTTGCCTGGCAACGTGGGAGGTGATTCCCAGGGGCGAATCTAGCTCTGGCACCGGGGATCAACAATTCCATCCTGACCAAAAGGGGGAAAAGAAGTGTAATCAATAAAGTATCAGTGACAGAGAGAATTCAAATACAGTCGAGAGGCTACTCTGGAGGTTGCTCTTATGCAAGCTTCAGGTAGACCTTGCTACCTGTCATAACCTGCCAACCCCCAACCAGGACCATTCCAGCCAATCCTAAAGAACACCTAGGGCAATATATAAGATTCCACAAGGGTTCCATGCACTAGCATAACTTTCCAGAAACCTACCAGCTCTATATGGGTCCCTGGTCCAGATAAGTCCTGAAACCTAGAAGGCCCAGCCTCTCCAGAACATCAGCTAGTTCCGTCTCCCTACCCCATATTAGTGATAAACCCTTCTATTATAAAAAATTTAGAATTGCCATAGCCCAAACACCCCTAAAGAGAGGAATAGAAAGACCAAAGGTGATAGGATTTAACAAACAAATATGAATGCTGAATCAGTAAATTGATATCTCTTTTAGTCTCCAGTATTTTAGAGCAGTTAGAAGTGAACCTAAAATTACAAAATTGTAACCCATGTCAAACTCTGAAATATGTTCTACAACTAATTATGGTGCTGTGCTTGGAAATTTATAGTTTTTTTTTTGTATATATGTTATTTTTCACAAAAAAAAAAAGAAGGAAAAAGGTCAATTGTGATGATAAAAAAGCATTTAAGCCCTCTAGCCTCCTATATCCTGGAGCAGCTAGAAGGGAAAATCTGAGAGGATCATGTAGTAACCCATGACACACTCTGGGATCTGTCCTGTAACTACTTGTTAGAGAGTGCTCTGAAAACCATTGCTTTTTTATTTCTTTGCTTTGTATATATGTTATACTATAGAATAAAAAGTTAAAAAAAAACAAAAAACTTCTAACCCCGAAGAAAAAAAGTTATTAAATACAACACCTCAACTGAGAAAAAAAATCTGCAAATTCTTCAACTCTGCTTCCATCGAAAGGCAGAGTTAATTCCCCTCCCTTTGATTGGGGGTCAGATAAGCTATTTGCCTCTAATTAATAAATGTGGCAGAAGGATGGAAGGCAATTTCAGAAGCCAGGTCACAAAAAGAGCAGCTCTCACTGGGCTCGCCCCCTTCCCACCTCCTGGATCTCTCACTCTGGGGGAAGCCGGTCACCATGTAGGGGGAGCAGCTCTGGAGAAGGCCCACCTGAGGAGGAACCACATCTCCTACCAGCATCCAGCACCATCCTGCTAATTGTGTGAGCAAGCCATCAGGGAAGAAGATCCTGTGGCCCCAGTGGAACCCTCTGATGGAGGCAGCCCCAACTGACATTTTGTCTGCAGCTTCATACAAGTCTCTGAACCAGACCCAGCCAAGCTGCTTCTGAATTTCTGATGCATAGAGACTGTGGGGATAACAAATAGTTATTCAGCCACATTTTTCATTGGGGATAATTTGTTACTCAGCAACAGATAGCTGACACATAATATAAATGTCCACCAGTAGGAAAATAGGTGAATAAGTGGTGAAATATTCAAACAAGTAAATAATCATCTATTATGTTCAGGAGGCTCAGGAAAAACAGTACAAATGGAAAATCTGCAGACCACATGCCTAAATATTTTAATGATATAACCAAGCTGGCAGGCAGTTAAACACAGCATGTTCTATCCCTCCTACCTTAACAAACATACTTTTCTAACAACAACAGCACAAAAGCATGACGCTGTGGTTTTTATAAGTTGGCAAAACATCCCAAATGAAAGAATTTAATTATTATTGTGTCTGTATCTAATCTTCTGTGGACAGGTTGGTGACCTTTGGATGTCTTGCATAAAATAAAAACACTAATTCATAAATGATTATGTATTCCATACAATTTATTTTGCTCATTTTAATCTCAACACAATTATGTTCGTATTGTCTGAACCTTCCCATAATTTAAGGTTGTTAAGATAATGTTCTAAACATCAGAGGTTTAGACATTTCTCCATCAGGGTCCCTCCTCTGAATGTAGGACACAGAAGATGGTGGAAGAGACCACTGGTCTTAGTCCTTCCAGGACTGGG
>PVIY010045354.1:0-19130 GCA_004026745.1 Myrmecophaga tridactyla | reverse complement strand
AGCTTTAGCAAACTGAAACAGGGTCTTTGCAGATGTAAGTCAATGATCTTCAGTAAGATTGCCCTGAATTACTTAAAATGGCCCTAAATCCAATGATTCATGTCCTTAGAAGAGATAGAAGAGGAGAAGGCAAAACACAGTGGAAAAGGTTATGTGAAGACAGCGGCAGAGATTGGAGTGACATGGCCATAAATCAAGGAAACCAAGCAGTACCAACAGCCATCAGAAGCTGGAAGAAGCAATGAAGGGTTCTTCCCCAGAGCCTCCAGAGAGACTACAGCCCTGCCAACACCTTGATTACAGATGTCTGGCCTTCAGAACTATGAGGGAATAAATTTCTCTTCTTTTAAGCCACCCAGTTTGTAGTAATTTGTTATTGCAGCCAAAGGAAATGAGCCAGGGCCAATGAGAATTTAGACTTATCCTGCTTATTTCTTTAAGACATATGATATCCAAGACTAATCCAAAAGATGCAATGGACATGTATTCACTTTCATCCTCTTCTCTGAATTAATTTTCTCTATAAAATAATTCTCTCACTCATCTGTCTTCATATGGAATTTCATGAGAAACTTGCATTCAGTACTTGTGTGCTAGTACCGAATAAATCATTTAATATGGAATTCTCCCTTCTTCCCTACCCAGAAAATGTCGGCTCTTTTCTAATTTGGGATTTTTCTTAGCAGCTAGCAGGGTGTTATGAATACTAAACTGCAACAATTTAAGTGAGAAAGAAATATCACTTTAAAGAGGAAATGCCAAACATTATAAAATAAAAGCTGAAGAAAAAAAGTATTACATGAGCCAGCAACTATAGGTCTGTAGCAGTGCCACAAGACCACACAAAGGAAAAAAGCAAAAACAAAAGCCTATAATTTGTATGTAATTACAGCTTCCTACTTCTCAAAATTAGTCTCATGCTGTTTTCACCCTCATTCCCTAGACTTCAGGAAGAGTAACTTTTGAATTCTTGGATACCTTCAGCTAAGCTTCAGTTTATGTTGACTCGATCATTCATATAATGGTGGGAGTGACTGTAAAATACATTTGACCTTGTGAGCCAAGAATTATACTTCTAGGAATCAGTATTAAGTTGATTATCCCAAATCTATCTTTAGATGCTTATTTCCACACAAAAAAACTCAGAAAGGATTCTAAATGACCAACAGGAGAGTTATTAATTAACATCTAAAACATGAATTTGAAGCTTCCATAAAGATGGCATTGATGAAGTAAGTCCATGTAGTGACAAAGAAGATACATGTAATAGTTACAATGACAGGCACCTGGAACAGGACATTACATGTAAACAACTGAGCTCTATTGCCCTGGAACTAACCAGCACAAACTCAGTGGCTTAGAACAACGCCCATGTATCATCTCGCTATTCTGTAGGTCAGAAGTCAGATGATCAACTGGATTCTTTGCCTTGGGTTCCAGGGGGCCAAAGGCAAGGTACCACCTAGCTCTTATCTGGAGAACCTAGGAAAGAATCTGCATATAAGCTCTTTCAGGTTTAGTTTGCAGAATTCAGTTCTTTGCATTTGTAGGACTGAGGTCTTCGCATTTCCTCCCTGGCTGACACCAGATACCCACAGCGCTTCTCACGTGACCCTTTCCATCTGCAAACCAGCAAAGGTGCGCAGTTTTCACATGGCAAGTCGTTCTGACCTTTCCTCATCTGCCTTTCAAAAACGTCCTGTGATTAGATCAGACTCACCCAGATAATCTCTGCATATGAAGGTCAACTAACTAACTTTGAACTTTAATTACATCTACAAAGCCCCTTCATAGCAGGGGTATCTTTAGTATTCTGAGAATATATATCACTCTACAGGGAAAGAAAGGACTCAAACCCAAAATCTGGTTCAGAAGTCAGGATGATGATGCCTCACATACATATACCCTGTAAGAAATATACCGATAAGATAAATTGTATGTATATTGATGATAACAAGGTTATTTTCTTTTGCTTTCTCTTTTTCAGATATTCCATTATTTTTTATGTTAGTGTAATTGGGAAATTAATAAATGTCAAAAGCTGATCTTTTCTCATCCCTTTCCCAAACTTTGCCTCTCCCTGGTGTCCTGTTCAGTGGAATCATTGGCCATGAAATTAAGAATCCTTAATTTTCTAATTCTCTTACTCCTTTCCTCACATTCAAACCCAACTGCAATCATATCTTCTTCTATGGTGGATTTTATCCACTCCAACACTCTCTTCCTAACCAGTCCTTCAACTTTCTTGCTTAAATGTATTTAAAAGACCCCATATACCTTAAATATTTTCCATAAGAGTCTTTCTTTTTACATGTTTAAAAATTCCCCTCTTCAAGCCCTACCTTTGCTTCTTGTTATCTACCTAATTCAAATGCGTATTCCAGTGTAAATCTTACTAACCACTTGATATAATCTCTTTATTTTACAAATTTCCTCATTTAAAATTTTCTATTTTGGTCAAAGCAGGTTCTGCTGGCTCCCCTCCATGCTCTATACCAATCCATCTGACTCCTCCATCTTATACAAACCTACTGATTTCATGATACCTTACTCCAGGTCTTTTAGATGTATATTTACATGGAAGTTCTAAGGATCCTAGAAAAGATGAATGAGAGAAGGTATCTGGAAAGTGTTACACAATCATTAAGTAATATTGTTATTGTAGAGTGGCATAATTAAAGAATAATGGCTAATGGGAAAGGTCCCAGAACAAATAAGGCTAACATTTCTTTTTCCAATTTTTAAAAATCGGAAAGGTGAGTCTTAGAAATAACAGATAATTGAACATAGTATCAGTCACAGCCAAATTCTAGAGAAGATGATGACATCCATCATTTTATAGTCACTGAAGACAGGAAATGATAGGTAGTAGAAGCAATAAGAACAAGGTAATCCAAATTAACCATATATTTGAGAGAGTTCATTAGATTAGATCAGGGAATATTTTCAGCAAGATATTTGACCAAAAAAATGTCATGACTGTTAGGCACAGAGTCGTTAAAAGATTCCACATGAGATGCCGAGTCAAAGCTTAACAGGTTTATTGTTAGAGAGAAGTAGATTGACAGCAAAGGGAGAGCAGGCAGGTGGGAGCCAGTGAAACCTGCAAGTGAAAGAGAAAGGAAAAATGGGTCTAACTTTCTCTCTGACAGCTTGTGGTTTTAAAGGAAAAACTGCGCCAAGAGGGGCGGGGGTGACATGTGGCTGCAGGTGTCACCGGGAGAGGTCAGGCTGGTATAGATCATGACGTCATACTCATGGTTATCTGGTCTGGCCTCTGGAGGTTCAGGTGTTGGCACGTTTGTGCTCACTATTTTACTGTCACATCAGGTCCTGTCAGAGAGCTGCTGAGGGAGAGAAACTGAAGGGGGCCCCATGCCACAGAATCCATTTTGTATGTAAAGTTTTATTTTCTGATACCTGACAATGACATAATTGTATATGGGACTGAGAACTGTGAGGAGGGAGATAATAAAATAGGTAAATTCATAGCTGGTTGAAAAACTGCACCCAAGAATCTTTATTAATATAGAGGTCAACTTAAAGAGAAGTTTCTCTAGATATGCTACAAGGCTTTCCATCTATTCGTCTCATGTAAATTCTTTTATCAAGGACTTAAATAAATATTCACAAAGCATTTTTACCACAATGGCCAATTAAAATAGTTGGAAAAATTATTAATACAACGAATGGCAGAAAAAATGAAGAAGTCCTAGGAAACCTAAAATTTCAGGATGATTACAAGGCAAAGCTAAATACAAACTAAATATGATTCCTTTCACACAGGTTCATTTCACTATGGCTGAGCCATACACACAACAGAAGTTCAAATTAATGTAAGAAAATTCACACAACAGAAGTTCACATTAATTTAAGAAAATTCAGCAGAAGCAAGAACAGATGTCTAAATTGACTGCTACTCCAAGCTAAGCCATAAAGTCAAATGGATGCAAGTATATACATACATACATGCATACATACATACACACATAACTTTAGGGTGAATTATAGATATGTGAGATCCAGTGTCAGGCAACTAAATACTCTTTTTCCGCCCTGAACTTAACTGAACCACAGTTCAAAAAGTCCATTTTAGATCCTGGATGTCATACTCTAATAAGGGGAAATAGACAATCTGAAGGCTAGGTAGAGCAATGTGACCAGAAAGATAACTAAATGGGAATATAGGGAAAAAGATAACTGAATGGAAATACAGGGAAATGAGGGGCATGATGGAAAAATGGGGTATTTGGCTTAGAAAAGATATAGAGAAGTAAATAATAGCTAAGTTCCTACATTTAACAGGTTCTCAGATGGAAAAGGGACAAGTCCCAATAGGTACAAAACACAGGAGTATGACTTCAGCTCAGTGTAGGGAAGTTTTCTAACCTAACAATTGGACCTAAAATAGATGTGTTTCCTTATATAATAGGAGATGACCCTTTCTAGAAGTTTTCAGGCAGATGTTGGATCATTCCCTTTGAACTGTGAAATAGTTGGGGATTTCTGCATTTCATAGGTTGGACTGAGAAAAGAGGGATAACCATGGATACAGCTGCTGCTCTTGTAGTCCTCTTCCCCCACAACGGGAAGTGCACATCCATAGTGAGCGGGAGTCATGTGTGTAGGCAGATGGCGCTACTGGAAGATGACAGGTTGTTTACAGATGGCTTCACAAGTTGCGGTGGGGCTGAAGAAGGTTTGTAAACAATGACTTCACATAGTGTGGGTGCCTGAAATGCTGGAATGATGAAGTGGTGTCATCGCAAAAGGAATGTGTTTGCTGTTGAAGAGGGTTGGATCAAGTGGGTTTTTTTTGTTGACAGTTTCTTTAGATTCCCTGTGCTTTGCACAGGCACAGGAACATTTTCTTGTTATTAAAGAATTCAAAACATGATGAAGAGACCAAGAAAGTCAGAGAAGGGTGGCCAATCTGGAATTATACCCACTAGCTACTCTGCCTCTTTGATGCTAAAACCAATGGCCTAAAAGACCGAAAAAGGAAACTTACAAATTTTCTATTTATTTCTTAGATCTCCTAATATTTTAGAGTCTCATTTCGTGTAAGAAACACTGGCAAAGGATGTGACCTTTGGCTATAGGATAAGATCATGGTCTTTCTAATACTTTGTTTTTCTTTAAAATTGCTCACAACCTCAAATATGTGAAATGTAATAATTTCGCATCAATTTACCCTTGTGATTCACTCAGATTAAATCTACCATATCGTTGGTTCTCACATATGGCATCCGTCACTTCTTAAACACAGGTGAAGATAAAAGATATATTTATCCTTTTGTAAACTTCCAACTTCTACAAAAAAATGTCAGTAGTAAAGATGGAGGCAAAGATCAACAGAAATAGACTAAAATCAGGTTCATGTCATTAAACATCTCAAACATTTTAAAATAATAAGTTTTCATGAATTTCAGTTCACCAATTTAGAATCAATAATCATTCCAAGACTGAAGTTCAGTTTTGTACTCTCTAAAAAAAAACTAAGTTCAATTAGAACTTCAGGATATTGTTAAGAACATAAACTCTATTTTATAATACTAACATGTAATTTGCATTGGAATGATAACACTAATAACAATGGAGATTTAAGTTATTCATTGTAATATTGATTAGCAATTTATTGATATTGAAGGGATAGTGTTAGACATCCATGAACGCTGTTAATCTTTTGATTTGGAAGCTTCCTGATCAGGGCAGCTTCTTACGGTAGGGTGAAGTCTAGAATCCAGGACTGTCAGTTCACAGTATAAGGCTCTTTAAATCATACCACAGGGTAAATGAAACCCAAAGTAAATTAAGTCAAAAGATACTATAATGAGTGTCTGGTTAGTGCATTACACTAAGCCTCGGCAGGAGAAACAAGTGTACGGAAAGTCATGGCACTTTTCTTAAAGAAACAGTCTTAGTTCAGGAGACAAACTTGAAGACCTAAAATCAATAGAAAATTGAAATCATGGCTGATGATACTACTATAAGAAATAAAAGTACATGCCAAGTTCACTTGTTGGAAATGTTATAGAATTACTGAGGAAAGAAGGAGGCAATATTAGAATGCTTGGGGAAGGAAGTAGAACTTGAAATGGCTCTTGGAGGATGGATGGGATTTAGAAGCCAGAATAAAGGGAAATTAACATTGTGGGAAGATGGAACTCTAGGAGTAAATATAAATCACATTCACATCTGTAAAGTACTCCCCCAAAATACATGAATGTGTTCTCATTTGTAATCTTCTTTTAAGGAGGGCAATTATGCCTATTAGCTGTCCTAGCTAAGTGCAGGAAAAAAACAAACGAGGAACTACTAATTCAGTGCTTTATCTATTCATCTTTTACTTTAGACCATTTCTTTCCATAAGGTAATTGAGGCATCATGTGAAAATACACACACACACAAAAACTGTATAAATAAATTACTGAGGGAAAATAATAAACCCAGGAGTTAGAATAAGAGCAGTCAACAGAAAAGAAGAGTATACAAGTCTACATGTCTTTTGGGCCACAGATTTGATTAGAATTTTCTTAAAAATTGCAAAATACATATCTATCAGTTAAAAACAAATCTATAATTCAGGAGAGGAATTTTGTCCTTGCATTTTCATAAAGAAGCCACCTAATGAGGAACTGGATGTTGGCCTTGACTCCATCTTCAAACCTATAGTTATAATGAATGATTTCCCATGACTGTTTCTTATAATGTTCCTCACTGTAGGACAAGAACACTATATCGGGACACAACCTGCTAACAGCGTGACCACTTGGCCCAGATTACTGATGATTCAAATAGCTTGATTCAGGAACAAAATTTATAATACGTACAGGAAGGGATAGATCACATATTCTTCCCCTATACACATTCATTCATACATTCTCCAAATTTTATTGAGAACCTACTATGTGACAGTCCTCAGGAAGATAGCTCTGGATGATGTTCTGTGGAGGGGATATAGCCAATAAACCCACACATATGCAAGTAAGATAAATGCTATGTAGTGAATGCTATGGATAAATCTAAGCCAAGCAGAGGTGACAGAGATCATGACAAGGGCAAAAGTTGCTAGAAAGAATCCTCTTGAATGACTTTTCTGATATGATAATATTTGAGTAGATATGAATGAAATAAGGAAGTCATAGGGATATCTGGGAGAAAAGTAAGCAGAATAAACAGGAGAAAACCCCTAAAAAACCCCCAATATTTTTAAATAATAGCAAAAAGACTAGGAGATTAACCTCTTCACGTATTATTATTTCTTGAAAGTGGGCTTTGATGAGAATTTGATAGAGGAACATTCCAAAGTTACATTCTGTAGTGAGAACTTGTAGTGGAAAGAGGCTCGATTCCAAGAAAGAAGGTTCCATACTGCTGACGATCAGCTGGGTGGAGGGCAGAGTGAAGACCCTCTTTTGAAAATGAAAGGGCAGGTTTAGATGGGTCTGGAGGACACCGATGGGCATAGCTACTGCTTCAGAAAGCAATTCTGTGTCTACTCTGACACACAGACAAATGAGTAAAAAAGGACTCGTGTACATCATAGAGCATGGCAAAAATTATTTTGTTTAAATATTGAAAAAAATTAAAACTTGTGCTTTAAAATCACACACTACAGCCATGAAAAAAAAATTCTTAAAATATTTTAGGCTGTTCCAATTTTACTTCCTGGTGAGTCTTCCAGGATTAACTGAATACAGGTTACAGCCCTAGGTAACTGACGTGCAACCAAGAGTCATGTACTAGCTATGCACTGATTGATTGATTGCTGCAGTGCATATGTCAAAAGAGCTGAGTTTGATTTTAAAGGTATTCTCTTTAAAGCAGAGAATCTGTTGTCTGTTTTGGAAACATCTAGGTGACGACAAAACTATATAACTGTTTTAGAGGAGAGACACTTATATGTTTAATCTCAATATCAGAGTCATGCATCCAGGACAATGAAAACAGTATAGAATCATTTAGATAGAAGTTAAAAAAGGAGGAGAAGAGACAAACAACATCTGTGCTTTATGGAATTAGAAATATGCCCCCAGGAGGTCATCACCACAGGTTTCCTTGATTTGCTAAAAGGCATTAAGATGCAGATTCTGTCAGATTATCAGTAATCAGAACCATAAGAATTGTGACAAAACCAACTCCTAACCAAAGCCTGAAGAAAGATTAATAAAAGTTGCAAACAATCTTATATTGTTCATGAAACATTTTTCACCTGGGTGATAGAGAATATACTAAGGTAATAGAAAATATATCAATATAATGGATTATCCTGAGCTAAATCCCACCTATACTGGAATGATGAATATTTGTGTAAGAAACCTAGGATTCTAAATTTTATCGAAAGAAAGCTGAGGTAGAGATTAGATCTCAAACATGAATTTATAAATTATAGCCACTATATGAAAATCTGTGCAGTCTTAATTTATAAAATTGATAAATTTTTAAAATATTGGGTGAAATTAAGAGGAAACAATTACTTGCCCAACCAATAGTGAAGCAAACATTAAATATGCATCTGCAAACTCTGGATCATATTTAATGGAATTCCTCAGTAAAGATGATGGTATTTTTTCTTTCCTGGGATCTATAGAACATGAAAAATGAAAAAAAGGAAACCATTTAAAAATATTTTGTTTAAATTCCTTAATTAGACTTTACCATCTCATTTTTTTTAGCAAGGATCAAATGTAATGCTTTGGATTTTTACTGAAAGTTGATTAAACTAGCCTTTCTCAGGGTACTAAGAGATTCCCTGCCTCTGACTCCTCAGTGGAAAAAGATGCTAAGATTTAAGTGGAGCTGTAGGTAATGCTCTGGCTTCTAATACCTGCTTGGGAATTCTGCTTAGTACTTTACAAGTTGTTCACAAGACCTTGCTTTGACCTTTAGCAGAGCATGTTCCGGGGCAATACCAGGGTGGTGATTTCACAGTGGCCCGGAGGATAGTTTGGGACTAGAAGGTTCTAATCCCACAGCTGCAGGCTGTGCTCCCAAGGGCAGCCGAACCACCTCCAAGGGACAGGCCTGGCCGCACTCCAAGGTTTTTCTCTGGCTGTATATCAAAGTTGAATGAATTTCATGTGCAGTTTATGAAACTAGTGAAGGATGTGATTCCTAGCAGTCAAAGGAAGATCAGTTATTCTAAAATGATGTTTTTATTGGACTTAGTTGCTGATTTGGTTTCCTATAAGCAAGCTGTCTCCCAGCAATGACACTTTTGACTCAGAGAGATGAGCCAGGACTTAGAAGTCATTACCACTGTCTCAGTGAAGATTTTTTTCTCTTGTTGGTGCCACAGGGAGCCATCAGGCCAAAAATCCAGGTATCAATGTCTTTAAAGGCAAAAATGTACACTCTCTACTTGGCAGCATTTCGCTCTACTACTAAAGGACCCCAAAAAACACTTTTTCAATGCCCACTCAGTGCTGGGCTCTGTCCATGACACCACGGGGGTAATAATAAGTGGGTCCCTGTGAACTACAGAGAGACATAGCCTAAGGGGCCCTGCATTTTAGTGGTTACCAGTTCTGAGTTGTGTGCTTATGTGCTTACTATTGAGAGTCAAAAGTCACTTACTGCGCAATTACTTTTTTTTTTAGTCATACATAACCACATACAAACACAAACATTCTTACCATCTGATCATTCTGTTCTTGTTACATAATCAATAACTCACAATATCATCACATAGTTGTATATTCATTATCATGATCATTTCTTAGAACATTTGCATCAATTTAGAAAAAGAAATAAAAAGAAAACAGAAAAAAATTCATACACACCAAACCCCTTACCTCTCCCTTTCATTAATCACTAGCATTTCAGTCTACTAAATGTAGTTTAACATTTGCTCCCCCTATTATTTGTTTATTTTTATTCCATATGTTTTACTCATCTGTCGATAAGGTAGATAAAAGGAGCATCAGACACAAGGTTTTCACAATCGCACAGTCACATTGCGAAAGCTATATCATTATACAATCATCTTCAAGAAACATGGCTACTGGAGCACAGTTCTACATTTTCAAGCAGTTTCCTCCAGCCTCTCCATTACACCTTAACTAAACAGGTGGTATCTATTTAATGCATAAGACTAACCTCCAGGATAACCTCTCGACTCTGGAATCTCTCAGCCATTGACACTTGATTTTGTCTCATTTCACCCTTCCCTCTTTTGGTCGAGAAGGTTTTCTCAATCCCTTGAAGTTGAGTTCCAGCTCATTTTAGGTTTTCTGTCCCACATTGCCAGGAAGGTCCACACCCCTGGGAGTCATGTCCCATGTAGAGAGGGGGAAGGCAGTGAGTTTGCTTGTTGTGTTGGCTGAGAGAGAGAGGCCACATCTGAGCAACAGAAGAGGACCTCTTGGGAGTGATTCTTAGGTCTAATTTTAAGTAGGCTTAGCCTATCCTTTGCAGGGTTAAGTTTCATATAAACAAACCCCAAGATTGGGGTGATCAATTACTTTGTATGAAGAATGCCTCTACATTTTTATGTTAAGTTACTCCTTAAATTCTCATAATGATCTCCTGAGGTAGGTCTTATTATCCTATTATTATTATGTACTTATTTTCCCTATGAGACTATTTAGATTCAGGGAAGTTTAGTGATTTGTCAGTGTTCACAAAACCAGTCTTCTCACTTAAAGTCCAGTGCCTTCATCCTACCATATCAACTTATTCTACTTATGACCTCTATGACCTTGCCACCCAAAGTATGACCCATGAACTCCACCTTGGCATCACTTGGAAGCTTGTTAGAAATGCAGAGTTATGGGGCCACCCAGACCCACTGAATCATAATCTGCATTTTAACAAGATTCCAAGGTGCTCTGAATGAACACTGAGATTTCAGCAGAATTGATCCATGTATTATCAAAGGCAGCTGAGAGCAGCTCCTACTTCAAAACCCCTGCTACTTCTAGTATAACAGGATGAAGTTCTGTAGCGGGAAAACTAATTTTGACTCCTTAAGTTTTAGTTCTTAAGTGCCAGAAGCAGCTGTTGCAAAGAGATTTCACCTAGAAAACAGTTTTCTATCACAGATCTTGAAAAAATGTCATGTTTACCACACAGACCTTGCATTTAATAATTCAGTTGAGCAAACATTATTCGTGAAGCACAGTGTGAGGTACAGGTCTTAGAGATTTCCCAGAGGAAGCGGCTGTTCATGCTATCCCCTGTTTATTGTAATTCAATCAATCCCCAGTTTTAAAATTACATGTTTATAAGAAAGTTGGACTGTTATATCTCAAAATGCTGCTTTATTGGTAATTCATTCAGTGTGCAAATCACTGTAGAAGTCTGACACTTAACATAAGTGTTGCATTTAAATATCTCCAATCCTCCTTTAACATTCATTTGTTATACCAAAAAAAGGTATCTTCATTTACCATACCAAAAGGTCATTCTCAAAGTCATGTACTGGAAATTCTGTTTTTAATAGAAAGCTACACCTCTAAAAATTCCCTCAAAGGACTCACTGACCACTGAGAAAAGAGTCTTATCATATGATTTGGTTTAGTATAAAAGTATTACAAGATGCAAAGTCATTAGGCAAAGAAAAACCACCTTTGCTTGGGAATATTAGGGAAATCATCAGACCTAGGAGACTTAGGATAACAAGTTTGGTTCATGCCACTTAGAAAGATGTTTTAATTTTTTCTTCCAGAAAGTCAAGTCCCCCAAATTTGTAAGTGGCAATTGATTATTTTTCTAATCAAATTTATTTGGATGTATTATACATAATCAAATATACACAACTAAGTATACAGTTCAAAGAGCTTTGATAAATGTCCTTACCCACGCAACCGTTACCTTAATCATTTCTATCACTTAGTAAGTTCCCTATTTATGGGCCATTTTCTCTATACTAGGCATTAGGCTTAGAACTTTAAATGCATAATGTACTTCAATTCTCATTAAACATTTTGGAGGCAGTATTACTCCCATTCTAAATTTAAAAAGAAATGCTTAAGAGTCTGATAATATTAGCCTATAGTTACCCACCCACTCAACAATAGTGTCAGGATTCAAATCTGGGTATGTCTAAATACCATCAAATTGTTTGACTTAACAACAGGGATTCATTGGTTCATGGTTTCAGAGGCTTAGAAAGCTTTCTTCCTTCTGGGGTTGGTATCTTCTGTCTGTAATCTTTGGGGTTCTGTGGCTTTTCTGCCACGTGGCAATGCACATGGTAGCATCTTCTCCTTTCTCTTTCAGCTTCTATTGACTTTCAGCTGCTGGCTGCTCCCTATACTTCTCTCTGTGGCCTTCTCTATAAGGCTTCCAGTAATAAGATGAAAATGCAACCTGATTTATTTGGGCCACATCTTAACTGAAGTAACCTCATCAAAAGATTTTATTTACAATGGGTTCATGTCCCACAGAATTGGATTAAGATTAAGAGCATGTTTTCTAAGCCACCAGTGTCTCCCTCCAATTCCTTAACCACTGCAGGGCACTAATCCTTAAATTCCCCTCAGCACCAGAATTCTCATTTGCAACATTAAAACTGCCTAGTACCTTTGGCAGACCACACTCAGCCCTCCCCTCATCTATGATCCTTATTTATGGCGATGAGTTTTTACGAGGATGCAGCCCATATTTTAGTAATATCTTCTCCCTCCTTTACCCCAAAGACTGTTCCAATGATCTCCACTTAGTATTAATTCAATAAATATTTTTTAAATAAATGTAATGTATAATTTTGTATGTATCTGGTTCTTTGTAAATCTCCTTATATAAAATTTCCTGTTTTCAATTGATATTGTGGAGCGTTTGGCTCATTTTATGCGTCTGGTTGGAAATAACACTACAAATAATTCACATGTTCTGAAAGGAAACAGAGTAACTCCAAGTGTTACTTGGAAGCTTAAGAAAATAGCAAGTAAAGCCTCTAATTATTGAGCACTTACTACATACCAGGCTTTGGTAGGTAAGTAATTTATTTCCCCTATCACCATCTAGCAGTTTCTAAAAGTGGTCTCTAAAACCAGACTTCTTGGGTTCAAATCTCACCACTGCTTCTTACTAGCTGTGTTTCCTGTATCAATTATTTTAGCTTCACATGATTCTGTTTCTTCATCTTTAAATGGGGTAATAGCAGTATTTACCTAATTCGTAGAATTAAGCAACTTAAAATATTTAGCAAGTTCATAGAATTAAGCAACTTAAAATATTTAGCAAATAAAATATTTGGCATATACAAGGCAATACTTTTTGTTATTACACCTCATTTAAATTTTAAAAAAATAATAAACTAAAAAACAAGGATAATCAGCAAAAAACACTCTCCTTTCTTACTTAATTTCTAAAATCAAAGTGAATGCAATGGTGACAACTTCTCCACAGAAAATTGAGGGAAGGCATCAGAATGATTTTTCCATGTGGAAGAGCAGTTAGATATCTGAATCAACTTTTGATTAAAATCAACACATGATCTCCATGTATTAAGTACATGTCTTAGTCACGGCACTGCATTAAATGCAAAATAACTTTACTGACAGAGTCATTACCCTCAAAGTTTTGTTCAAAGACAAACTCCCACGTGAGCAAGCCTAAATAGCAGACAAATAGTTCAAAATCCACTCAGCTGATATTAGAGACAACAAAGGTACAAATCTACATTTTGTGGAATCATTACTAAAGGGGAATATTTAGAATTTAGGTTAGAAAAATCCAGGATGGTGAAAGATTGATTTCCCCAAAAGATCAGGATGAAGACAAGATGTCTATTCTTAACATTTCTATTTAACCTTGTACTGGAGGTTCCATTCAGGGCAATTAGACAAGAAAACTAAATAAAAGGTGTTCTAGTTTGCTAGCTGCCAGAATGCAACACACCAGAGACAGATTAGCTTTTAAGAAAAGGGGATTTATTTTGTTAGTTCTTCAGAGGAAAGGCAGCTAACTTTCCACTGAGGTTCTTTCTTACGTGGGAAGGCACAGGATGGTCTCTGTTGGCCTTCTCTCCAGGCCCCTGGGTTCCAACAACTCTCCCCAGGGTGATGTCTTTCTGCATCTCCAAAGGCCTGGGCTGAGCTGTGAGTGCTGAGATGAGGAATGCCGAGCTGCTTAGGCTGTGCTACATTGTGCTCTCTCATTGAAGCACCAGTCAATTAAGTCAAACGTCACTCATTGCAGCAGACACCCTCCTAGCCCACTGCAGATGTAATTAGCAACAGATGAGGTTCACATACTGTTGGCTCATGTCCGCAGCAACAAAACGAGGTATGCTCACCTGGCCAAGTTGACAACTGAATCTAACTAACACAAAAGGCATCCAGATAAGAAAGGAAAAAGTAAGACTATATCTGCAGATGGCATGCTCTTGTATTTAAAAATCCTAAAGGGTCCACTAAAAAACTACCAGAACTAAAATGGGTTCAGCAAGTTTGCAGAATACAAGATCAACATACAGATAACAATTGTATTTTTGTATAGTAGTAGTAAACAAACATAACATGAAATTTAAAAAAGCAATCCCATTTACAAAAGCGTCAAAAAGAATAAAAACTTAGCAATAAACAAAGGAAGTACTAAGCTTAAACTCTGAAACTCTAAAACTTTGTCAAAATATGTTAAATCAGAACCAAATAAAAGGAAAGATATCCTATGTTCACAAATCAGATGGCTTAATATTGTTAAGGTGGCAATACTCCCTAAATTGATCTACAGATTCAATGCAATTGCTATCAAAATTCTAGCTAGAATTTCTGAGTTCTTTGCAGAAATTAACCAGCTGATTCTAAAGTTCTTAGGAAAATGCCAGGGATTCAAAATAGACAAATAATCTCAAAAAAGAACAAAGTTGCAGGATTCACATTTCCCAATTTTAAAACTTACTACAAAGCAACAGTAATCAAGAACAGAGTGATGTTGGTGTAAAAACAGATATGTAGATGAATGAAATAGAATTGAGTGTGCATACATTAATCCTTGTATTTACAGTCAGTGAATTTTTGACAAGAATGCTAAGAAAAGTCAATGGGAGAAAGATTAATCTTTTTAATAAATGGTACTGAGCAACTGGATAGCCACAAGTAAAAAAAAAAAAAATGAAGTTGGACCCCTGCTTCACACCATACACAAAAATAAACTCAAATAAATCAAAGACAATATAAAAGCTAAAACAATAAAATTCCTAGAAGAAAACATAAGAGTAAATCTTCCTGAACTTGAAAATGGCAATAGTTTCTTAGACATGACACCAAAAAGCACAAGCAATCATAGAAAAAAATTGATAAACTAGACTTAAAGCCGTATGTGGGTGCGAGGGTAGCTCAGTGGTAGAATTCTCGTCTGCCGTGCAGGAGACCCGGGTTGGATTCCAGCCCATGCACTTCCCAAACAAACAATCAAGCAAGAAAACAAACAAAAATTCAACAAATGGTGCTACAATAAGGGGATATTCACACGGAGAAACATGAAATGTGACCCCCGCCATACAACATACAAAAGAAAAAAACAAACAAAAAACTAAAGCCATTTGTGTTTAAAAGAATACCATTAAGAATGAAAAGACAACTCACAGTGGGGGAAAACTACAAATTACATATCCTTATAAGGACTTGCATTTAGAATATATAAAAATATTACAACTCAATAATAAAAAGAAAAATAACCTAATTAAAATTGAGCAAAGTATATGAATAGATATTTCTTCAAAGCAGGCATACATACGACCAAGTAGCATATGAAAAGATGCTTAGCATCAATAATCTTGAGGAAAATGAAAATGAAAACCATAAAGTGATACCACTGCATACCTATTGGGAGAAGTATAATAACAAAGTAATATTAGTGTTGGTGAGGAAGTGGAGAAATTAGAACCCTCATATACTGTTGGTGGGAATGTAAGATGGAGTAGCCATGTTGGAAAACAGTCTAGCAGTTCCTCAAATGGTTAAATATGGAGCTACCATGATTCAGCAATTCCACTACTAGGTATATTCCCAAAAGAAAAAAAAGTATGTACATGCAAAAGCCTGTATATGAATGTCCACCAAAGCATTATTCAGAATAGCACAAAGTGGAAACAACCCTAAAATCATATTTCATAGAATATCATTCAATCATAAAAATAAAATGAAGTACTGATACTTGCTACAACACACACCGTGAAAACATTATGCTAAATGAAAGAAGCCAGTCACAAAGGACCACATATTGTAAGATTGCATTATGAAATGTTCAGAAGAGGGAAATCTATGGGACAAAAAGTAGATTAGTTGTTGCATAGGGGTGACAGAGAATAGGAGCATGAGGTTAAGGGTTATGAAGTTTGTTTTGAATAAAGAAAATGTTCTAAAATTGTGGTGATGGTAGCACAGCTCTGTGTGCATACTAAAGCCTCTGAATTGTGCACTTCAAACGAGTAAATTGTATGCTATGTGAACTACATTTCAATAAAGTGGCTTAAAAGAAAACACACCATTTGAAACTTCTATTTCAGAGACACAGGCAAGCTTCCTAGAAAAGCAGTTTTTCAGGAGTTACTTAAATGAGAAAAGGGAGAGAACATAAAAAGACATTTAGGAAATTTCAGAATGGTAGCATGCAATTTCTTGTTTTGGGGATAATGAAAATGTTCTTAAATTGTGGTGATAGTGACACAACTCTGAGTGTATATTAATAGCCACTGAATTGTATACTTCAAACAAGTAAATTGTATGGTATGTGAACTACATTTCAATAAAGTAGCTTAAAAGAAAAAGAAAAAGAAAGCAGAAACCACTTGCCACCTTCATTTCAGAGAGACAGGCAAGCGTCCTAGAAAAGTTGTTTCTTAAGGAGTTACTTAAATGAAAGGAGAGAACATGAAAAGATTCTCAGGAAGCTTCAGAGTGATATCATGCAATTTCTTAACAGAATAAACGACCTATTTACTCTGACAATATAGATCACTTCTGAGATGGCATCAGACAAAATTAAAACTTAACATATTTATCTAGCCTCTATATAGGGAAATAATATAGAGAAACCAGAAGCCAAATATTGATTTAGGGCCCATCTATAAAAGATTATCATGTTTATCATGTGGACTGAATTGACACAACTAAGAGTCTCTGAATTAACCCAAGTTCACAGATTTTCTATATTATATTGATGAAGCCCGAATTCCCCCAGGCCATGGGTGAACAAATGGATAAAATAAAAATGATTGTACCTGTACCAGAAGATAACCCCTCAATTCATAGTTTATTCAATTAACCACAGATCCATTCTCTCTGAAGTGAGAGAAAAGAATATCCTGAATGCCTTTTGAAAATTAAGTGATGCCCAAGGCAACACATTAATGATTCTCAGAATTTATTAAGGGTGTTCATTTGGAATTGATGAAACTATCAGGTGCCCTGATTAAATGAGTTAAGCAGTTGAAAGTAAAAATTTCTTCAGGTTTAGGCAATCTCAATTTCCTCTAGCAACCTGGGTTTCCTTTCCAGTTATGTAGAGTAAGCAGGTACCTAGATCAATAGTTTTTAAATTTTAGTTTATAAGGATTACTTGAAGTTCTTGATAAAACACATATGCCTGGGCTCCTCAGTGATTGTTCTAGTTTGCTAGCTGCCAGACTGCAATATACCAGGAATGGAAAGCTTTTAAAAAGGGGAATTTAATAAGTTGCAAGTTAACAGTTTTTAGGTGGAAATGTCTCAGTTAAAGCAAGTCTGCAGAAATGTCCAATCAAAGGCATCCAGGGAAAGATACCTCGGTTCAAGAAGGCCGATGAAGTTCAGGGTTTCTTTCTCAAGTGGAAGGGCACATGGCGAACACAACGTCATCTGCTAGTTTCCAATCCTGCCTTCATGAGGTGCCCCAGGAGGCATTTTCCTTCTTCATCTCCAAAGGTCACTGGCTGGTGGACTCTGTTTCTCCTGGCTATGTCGTTCTGCTCTGCTCTCTCTCAATCTCCTTTTCTCTGAAATGTTTCCTCTGTTATAGGATTCCAGTAAACTAATCAAGACCCACCCGAGTGGGTGGAGACGTTTCTCCACCTAATCCAGTATAACAACCACTCTTGATTGAGTCACATCTCCAGGGAGATGATCTAATTACAGTTTCAAACATACAGTACTGAATAGGGATTAGAAGAAACGGCTGCCTTTACAGAAAGGGATTAGGATTAAAACACGTTTTTTCTAGGGTATGTGCATCCTTTCACACCGGCACAGGGGTACACTGGGTTGGGGAGGGGACCAGGACCGAGCAACATAACATAGGTTATGTTGATGCATGTGGCATGGACACTACACATTGCACAACACTAGAATTCAGGGTTTTCCTGATGACTTGATGCCAAGACATAACAAAAAATGAGAAAGGGGCGGGCCACGGTGGCTCAGCAGGCAGGAATGCTTGCCTGCGATGCCAGAGGACCCGAGTTGGATTCCCGGTGCCTGCCCATGTAAAAAAAAAAAAAAAAAATGAGAAAGAAGACTTCTCTGAGAAAGTTTGCGCCAATGTCTCAAAGCCTGGCTGCCTTTCCCTTATAATAGCTATCTCTAGTTGCCTTGGTGACCTGGAGAGGCTGAGGATGAGGTGGGGGTGGCACTGGGAAATATTGCAAGGGCAAGGGGAAATTTCTCCAATAAAAATTCTGTTCTGATAGTCCACTCTGAGTTAGGGGAGATACAAACATGCTCTAGGTCCCATGGATCCAAATATATATCACGACATGAATAAAATCTCCCAATGTTCTGGAAGCAATATCCCACTGTCTACCTCTCTCCTGGGAACCTCCGAAAGGTCATATCTCTAAATGAGGGACCCTGAGACCAGGATCATCTACATGACAGATTTTTTTTAATTAGAGAAATTGTGAATTTGCAGTACAATCATGCGTAAAATACAGGGTTCCCATATTTCACCCTATTATTAACCCTTGCATTGGTGTGGAATATTTGTTATAATTGATAACAGCACATATTTTTGATTGTACTAATCCATAGTCTCACTTAGGGTTCACTGTGTATATCATAGATTTTGTAATAGGAGCATTCACTAGAAATTAGATCATGTTAAAATTTCCCAGGAAATGTTCATGGTTTCACAGATAATGTTCTCTTTGGTTATCAGCAGTGACAATGCTTTTCCCATGTAGTGTAAGAGCATTTGCATCATTT
>PVIY010045353.1:0-19129 GCA_004026745.1 Myrmecophaga tridactyla | reverse complement strand
TATACTCTTGTACAAAAGAATATTTGGTACATGGAAAATGGTTGTTTCTGTTGAAAGTAAACAATAAAAAGAGTCATAATTTATTATATGTTTTGGAATTATATTTAAGAAAAGAATAATCCTGAAATTAAATGTTATACTATAATAATTGGTAAATATTTGATATATAATTGGTAAATATTTGAAAAATAATTAATATATATCAGTTAGTTTTATGACAATATAGATGTCATTGATCTAATGTACTAGGAAATTGAGTTAAAATTCCTTCAAGATGTAATAATCTCAGTGAAAGATGTTTTGGCCTGAAGAGGGCTTAGATTTAATTAATGACAAGTTAATTATGATTTTAAATCATCAGCTCAAGCTTATAATAAAGTTAATATTGCAGTAGACAAAAATGTTAATAGAATAAATTTGGTACACAAATCTAATGAAACATGCACAAATATGACATACTGTTTTAGTTGTCTTTTAAAATTGATGCTTGCACCTCAGTGGTTATTATAAGGACTTCGTATAATCATTTGTATCCTATACTATAGTTTTATACATTATAAATATATACCATAATTTTAACAGATATAACTGTACCAAATGAGGAATGAGGCATTATAAAAGGGCTTTGAAAAAGGGTCATGGAGGTAAAAACAGTGTGGGTTAACCTTGGCTGGTCTAGACTGATTTGCATGCTTATCTTCAGAGCTATTTATTGACTCTTGGTCAATGCAATGGAGTCTGTAAACTATAGATAAATGATGTTCTATAACTCATGGGTGCATGAGTTGCTTCAGAACAGGATATAATAGCCTGATAACATTGTTTAGAAATAATAATTGGACTTATGATTTGTATCTAATTTCAGTGGAGTCTGGGGAATGAGTTTTCAACAGCTAAAGGTGGTAACATAATGAGACTATGAGACAAACACATTTTAAAAGACCCCCCACAATGAACACACTTTGGGCTTCCTGGTA
Organism: Myrmecophaga tridactyla; assembly: GCA_004026745.1. NCBI lineage: Eukaryota > Metazoa > Chordata > Mammalia > Pilosa > Myrmecophagidae > Myrmecophaga > Myrmecophaga tridactyla. The sequence continues at coordinate 18,152 of PVIY010045353.1, read as the reverse complement.
CTTTGATGCTTTGCTTCGTGCAGGTTGGTAGTGTCTTGAGAACTGGAGACAATGAGCATTTCCTGGAGACCTACACAAACTGATACAGTGATAAGAAGACAAAAAGCCTGTGCCTGAGATCTCTAGACTCTTTTCAATGTATATCCTTTTTCTGCAATTGCTTTATGATATCTTTTGCTTATAGCAGAGCCATTCTGTGAGTATAAACTGTTTGAGATCTTTTCAATAACTAAACAATTAAGTTATTTAATTTATAGTAACACAGTTGGACATTTGAATACCAATTTTTTCAGTAACTGATAGAACAAGAATAAAGAGATTGATTAATTGAACCACTCTATCAACTTGGCCAGACCACTCCATTCTATGACAGGTGAATAAGCATTCTTTTAAAGCGAACATAGAATATTCATCAAAATAGACAATATTCTGCGCAACAAAAAAGTCAACATATGTGTAAAGGTTTGAACTCATAGGAATTATGTTCACTGAACAAAACAGAATTAAATTTAAAATCAATAAAAGAAAGATATTGCAGCATCCCAGGGGTTAGGAATTGGAAACCTTCAACACATAGCAGCCTGTATGAGCAGAACACAGCATCAGAACATTTAAACTCCCCTTCCCTAATCACTGTTGGTAATAAACTCTTGCAAGACTCTATTGTAACCAAATCTCGAATCTTCTTGAGACTCTGCTGAACTCCTGTTGCTTGTGCAGGGTGCTGACTTCCATTTTGCCAACTATTGGGAAGAATCTTCTCCTGTTAGTAGGTCCCTAATTAAAACTCACGGGTAGCTGCTCTTTGGACTTGAGGTTGAGTTGGGCTGGAGCATTTGGCAAGCCAGCCAGGAGACCAAAGAGCTGCCAGCCATAAAAGGCATGAGTCCTGGGAAGAGAGAATCCCTGGGGGAACCCCAGGATGGCTTGCAACATTCATGTGGGATGGAGTGGCTATCCTCCTAGATGAATAAGGGCCACTGAGGGAGTATGAAGATGCTTATAACTCCCTGGCTGGACTAATAATCCCTCCTGCAACAGGCCACAGGACAATTGGATTTCATAAGAAAAAGGAAAGCCACCAGGCCACGAAAACTGTAGCTTGGCCACTTTTGGAGTCCATGTGATCAGCTAAAGAAGAGGCCTTGATGGCCAAAGCAGCAGTTCACTGCCTGAAAGAGGAACTTAAGTTAGAGAGGAATATGCAGAGTTCAAAGATGTTTTAAATGTGAGGCTACACTGGGTAGATGAAAATTTGGAAATATTAGCATGTTGTTATGCTAGGTAAGGGGGCTGATTAGGATCCCAAAGTCCTGTACCTAGTGGATTTTTCTTCAGATGATGAGGATCTCCAGTCTGCCTAGGAAAAGGAGGATAAAGGGTGTAAATTTGTTCACCCTCTGATCTAACATAAGATTAAGTCAGAGCATGTCCCAGCCCAACTGATGCAGCCCCAAGCCCAGCTGCACCTGTTGACCAAAGAATACATTACAATGCGATATGTTACGGCTCTGAATTACGACAAATTGGTACTGTTTAGGCAAAAACCTAAAGAACTTTTATCAAATTGGCTACTGCAATTGTGCGATACTGTGGACATTTCATTTGCCTTATAACCCTACAGCAGTGAGGTTAACTGAAAGAATGAATGGGCTTTTAAAAGAGCAGTTAAAAGATAACAAGCAATCTCTTATTTGTTGTAGCCAGTTGTATCCATGTCTTACTAACCTCAATTCATGGCCTCAAGCAGCATCTCCTGCTGCTGTTCAATTAGTAATGGCTGGACCTATGCAAGCCATGCAAATACAGGTAAGGGACCAGTGATGCTACAACTGCAATGAGGGAATGAAAATAACTTGCCTGTATCACAAATACTAGAAACTGGGGAAAACAAGGTCGATTTACTCTGGTCCTGACCAATGCAGCTACAGCAGTTGGGTATCCTAAGCCCTTAGGGCATTGGTATTGTTCAAAATTTGAGTATTAAATCACAGTTTATATGAAAATGTCACAGGTTATTTATATCACTAATCCAGGACCCCCAATATACCAAGGAACTGTATGTATGACTTTATGGACACTTATTATGCCTAGGTTAACCATGAGTATAACCCTCAGAAAGCTCCCTGCAAATTTAGGGGAAAAAAGTATGGTATTTGAAACCCCCTCATAATATCCCTTCCCCAGGAACTCTTCTGTCTAGTAATGGAAATTTAGCTTGTATTCTATTTAATCAACAAGACTTGCCTCTCATAGTTCCCTGTGAACATTTTTCTTCTCTCCCTTCAAGTTATAGCAAATACCATTCTGCAATAGGCTTCTGGGGCAATCAACACACACAATCAATTTCAATGCTGAGGGTGCACTGAACCACCATTGTCAGGTGCCACAGCCTGCCTTGGACTGTGACCCCTGTGAATCGGGCTGCATGGAATACCCTGCTGGCCTGACATAATTCATAATTCAGCACACCAGAAAATCTAGACAAGAATCTTTTCATTCAAGACTGAATGCACAGGTTTTGTGAATTATTAATAGAATGGTTTGATACCTTCTCTTGGCCATGGCAGCATCACTTTGTGAAGTTGTTATCTCTGTGTAGGGGATGCCTAGTGTTCTATTGTCTCTTAAACTTTTGAGGAATGTGGATACAATGTCTATCCTATGGTCAATGAAATTGCTGCATGGGGGTAGATTGTGGCAAGCCACGGGTCAAGAATTGGAACCCTTAAGCACATAGCATCCTGGATGACCAGAGCACAGCATCAAAGCATTAAAATCTCCCTCCCCTAATCATTGTTGGTAACCAACTCTCATGAGACTCCATTGTATCCAAATCTCACGAGACTCTGCTGAACTTTGTAAGCACTCTCTCCCCTTTTGCTTGTGAGGAGTGCTGAATTCTGTTTTCCAATCTGGCCGCCATTAGGAAGGATCTTCTCTTGTTAGAAAGTCCCTAATTAAAACTCATGGCTAACTTTCTGCATAGCATGCTCTTTTGGGACTGAGTTGGGTTGGAGCAGATATATTTCCATATAGTTGCTTCAAAGAATTGGAAATTGATGTTTAAAAATAAATGCTATTTTAATATCATAAAAATATATGAAACATGTAGGGACAACAACAAACTAAGTGCAGGCTTTGTACACTGAAGTCTAAAAGCACTGACAAGGAAATTACAGAAGGCGTAAATAAAAGAGTATATATATATATATATATACAGAATATATCATGTTCATTGATCAGAAAATCTAATATTGTGAAGCTATTAATTCTCCTTAAGTTGATCTACAGGTTTTGACATAGATATTGAAAAGCAGCTTTTAAAATTTAAGTGTAAATGCAGAGGATCCAAAGTAGCCAAATCATGTTTGAAAATGTAGAAAAGAGTCAGAGGACTCACACCACATGTGTTCAAGAATTATTATAAAGCCACAGCAATCAAGACAGTGTGGTATTGGAGTAAGTGTAGACTTACATGCTGATGGAATAGAATAGAGTCCAGAAATAGATCCACATATATGTATATATAAAAGGTCAATTGATTTTCAACAAAAGTAAAACAATGGGTGCAATGTTAATTGTGGTAGGCTGAATAATGACCACGAAGAGGGTCCTTGACTTAATCCTTGAAACCTGTGAACATGCTAATTATATGGCAAATGGGGCTCTGCTGATGTCATTAAGCAGAGAATCTTGAGAGATGAATTATCCTGGATTATCCAGGTGGGCCCAATGTAATCACAAAGGTCCTTATAAGAGGGAGGCAAGAGGGACAAATTCAGAGAAGGCAATGTGATCATGGAAGTATTGTTAATGAAGGAAATGTCTTTTTGCTGGCTTTATAGATAAAGAAGGGGGCAATGGGCCTAGGAAAGCGAAGTGTGGCCTCTAGAAACTAGAAAAGGCTAGGAAAGAATTCTCCCCTAGGTACTCCAGAAGGAACTAATTGGACGATTGATGACTTGCCTTTAGTCCAGTGAGACTGACTTTGGACTTCAGACCTCCCCTATACTTATAAGATAATAAATTTGCATCATTTTATGACACTAATTTGTGGTAATTTGTAATAACAGCAATAGGAATCTAATACAACAGTCTTTTCAACAAATTGTGATGAAATAATTTAATAATTATTTAAATTGTGAAATAATTAAATAATAATTATTTCGTGTACAAAGAAACCCTCAAAATTTATAATTTTGAATAAATTTTGAGTGACAGGTATGATAAACCTAAATGTAAAAGTGAAGTATAATACTTATAGAATAGAAAGTATAGGAGAAATTTGGATTAGGCAAATTTTCTTTTGAGAGGATACAATAAAAACCTGAATCCTAAAAGTAAAAATAAGGTAAACTGGGCTTCTTCAAATTTCAAATCTTTTGCTTTTCCAAAGACACTTTTAGGAAAATGAAATAACAATCCACAGATTTGGTGAACATATTTGCAAAACAAATATCTCACAAATTATTTGTATTTGTGCTATATAAAGACAACAACCTGAAAATATGCAAAATATTTTAGCAGATACTTTATGAAAGAAATTGTATTAAATTGCAAGTAATTATATGGAAGATGCTCATCAACATTCTATTAAGGAAATGCACATTTACAACTTAATGAGAAAAAAAAAACTTAATTAGAGATCACTATACAGCCATTAGAATGGTTAAAACAACAACATGTAAGCCCCAAATGCACAAAACTGACAGTACCACATACAAGTGACAATGTAAAGAAACTGGAACTCGTGTAAATTGCTGGAGATGATGCAAAATATGGTACATCTACATTGGAAAACAGCTTGGTATTTTCTTATAAAGTTAAATGTAGACTTACCATACAATTGAGCAATACCATTCCTAGCTAATTACATAAGTAGCAAAATAAAAGCAAATATCCAGAAAAGACTTGTGCTGAAATCTTCATACTGCCTTAATCCTAATAGCCCCAAACTAGGAGGAATCTAAAATATCCATAGCTTGGCAAATGAATAACCAAATCTTTATATATCCATATAATGGAATACAATGACTGCTACCCTATAGGAAAAGGCATAAACTACTACAATTAAAATTGAATGAATTTTAAAGATATTTTTCTAATCAAAAGTACCCAGATAAAAAACTCTACATTATCTGTGACTCCATTTATATGAAGTTCTACAACAGGTAAAATTACAGTGACAAAAAACAGATCAATGTTTGGCAGGGACTGGGCGCCTGTGGGAAATATTTGGGGCAATAGAAGCGGAATGTATCATGGTTGTGGCGGTGGTTACATGACCGTACACATTTGTAAAACGTCATTCAATTGTACATTTAAAATTGTTGAATATTACATTCTGTCAATTAAATCTCAATAAAGTTGATTAAGGGATGGTTAATCACTCAATATCATAGATATATCTCTAAAACATGATGCAGAGCAAATTAAGTCAGACACAAAAGAATAAATACTTTGGGATTCCACTTATATGATGGTCAAGCACAGGAAAATAATCTACACTCATAAAACCTCAGACAGTGGTTGTGTACAGGGATGTGAGTTGACTGGAATCTTATTTTATGCCAGTGTATGGGGTGATGGGAATGTTCCCCATTTTTATGGATGCGGTAGTTACTCTGGTGTATACATTCATCACGACTCGTTGAAAAGTACATTTTTTATTCATTTTGTTATACGTAAATTTTACCTCAATAATAAAGAATGATTGTTTTCTCCCTCTGAAACCAAATTAAAAATGGACCATCTGGCACTTTCTTATCCTTTTGTACCATGCCATTTATTTAAGGAGTTATCAAAGCGCTCAGTTGTTCTGTGGTTTTCACTTTCCAGATTTCACAAACAGAAAGTCACCTTGTTGAACATGCTAGACCAAAAATCAACAATTTTGAAATTTCCTATTTAATTCCTCAAAGTAAAATTAAACTAAGCATGCCCCAAAACATCCCTTTCTAAATTTCCCTGACATGGAGTAGCATCTCTGAGAACTAGGTGTACTTTATTTTAAAACAACGTAACCCTTTTGCATAATTTTCTATGAAGGAATGAAATATCAGACTGCTTATCATGAGAGAAGACTATGGTATCTACAGGGCAAATGCTGAAGTTAAATTGGTCTCTTCTTTAGAAAATTTCAATTACTTAATACGTCTATTTAACATAATGTGCATTATAACTTACCATATTTCCTTTATTTCCTTTATCTCTCTATATTTTTTAATTCTTTAATTCTTTAGTAGTTTAAAAAGAATTTCTTACTTGTATAAACCTGTTAGCATGGGCAAGTATGTTAATTCGTACCTTTTTAACTGTTAGAAACCCAAATCACACTGGTTTAAGCAAAAAAGAAGAAAGAATATATTGGCACTGCTAACTGAAAATGACAGTTTTAGACACTGATGATAAGAGCTTTAGTCATCATAAAGACTAAATCTTCATTTGCATTTCTCAGCTATGTTGTCTTCCATGTTGGTTTTATTTCCAATCCAGTTCTCTCCCTATTGTGGCTTCCAGAACCTTGATGCCTAAAGATGTTAAAAGAAATGACAGTTTCTTTTTCTTAATATCTGTATTAGTTTGTTAAGTTGCTGGAATGCAATATAATCAGAAATGGAATGGCTTTTAAAAGGGGAAGTTAATAAGTTACAAGTTTACAGTTCTAAGGCCATAAATATGTCCTAATTTCAGCATCCAGAGTAGGATATGTTGGCTCAAGGAACGATGATCTGGAAAGACACATGGCTGGCGTCTGCTGGTCCTTGTTCCCAGTTTGTTGCTTCCAGCTTCTGGTGCCGGTAGTTTCCTCTCTAAGCATCTGTGGGACTTCACTCACAAGTCTGGGTCACAAATCTGGGTTCAGGCTTGCTTCGCAGCTCATGCTAAAGCACATGGCGACTTCTGCTGGGCTCTGCCCGTATCTAGTATCTTCTCTCCCTGTGGGCAGTCCAAGCATCTCCAAACATCTGTGTCTCTGAACTAACTCTTTTTCCAAGCATCTGCATCTGCTCTCTCTGTCAGCTCTCAACTTTCTTCAAAATGTTTCCTCTTTTAAAGCATTCCAGTAAACTAATCAAGACCCATCTTAAATGGGTGGTGTCACATCTCAATCTAATCAAAAGATCACACCCATGATGGGCATACCACATCTTTGTGAAGATAACCTAATAAAAAGTTTCTGTTCTACAATATTGAATCAGGATTAAAAGAAACAGCTTATCTTGTGGCTGTCCCCGCAAGATTAGATAAAGATTAAGACATGGCTTTTCTAGTTTTGAACTGGCACAATAGCTTCAACAAAATTCCCTCCAAAGACTGCCATTAACCTAGCTTGAGTCAATCTTTGAATCAATTGCTCTGGACAGTGGGAAAACATTCTCTTCTTGGCTAACAGGCTGGTCTTGCGCTCATCCCTGGAACTGGGGTGTGGTCAATATCTCCTAACCACATGAAATGAGAGTTAGGGAGCAGTGATTTTTTTTTGGAATCAGAGGTTAGTCAAACCACAAACATTAAAAAAAAAACAACAGAAAACCAACAAAATAAAATATATCCTTTGTAGTAACTGAACAGGATGCTTCTTATCTAGCAGGAGAGAGATATTTGTCTCCTAATTTTTCTTGTGTTTCCATATTTTTCTTCCATTGATAAATTTTTATTGTATATCTAGAAATTAGTGGCAATGCTGTTTCAAAATAGCTAATTTTCTTCATTATCATAAGGCTTTAGAGGGCAGAACTGGAATAAAGTCACAGAAGTGGCCCACCATGTTTTCAAAACACTAGTGATTCAAAGCTTACTGATACAGCATGGATTCTGGATTATTTTCATAGTAATGCAAAAATAAATTATACTAAATCATGTATACTCTCCACCCTGTTTCCCTTTGTGATCAAAAGTGACCAGAAGTACAACGGATATATATATGTTCCTTCTATCAAATCAGACCAAATAGTTTGGGGCCAAATGTCTTGGCTTCATCATCACAACTTCCAACTGACCAGGCAAATATTTTTAATACCAGTAGTAAAGGAAGTTGGAACTTTGCCATCAGGAATCTGACAACATTATTCTGATCCCCATGAAGCTCCTTTTCACAAAACCCTAGCCCGGGGGCTTTGAGAACCTTAGCTTCAAGTGTCTGCCCCGCTTGACTTAAGCCAATCACCCTATCATTCACTCTGTCCCAAAACGGGGCATCTGATCTAAATAAGACCAATGAGATTTGAGTCCAGCTGTGGTCAGGGAGAAGAGCAAAAAAGCTTTCATTTTCTTGATAGATAAGAAGCAAACATTGCTTGAGGTGCTGGTGCTCACTGTTTTGTTTTGTAAACTTTTTTTTATTGTATAATATTGCATGTATATAAAGCAGAGAAAGAAAAATACAATAGTTTTCAAAGCACTCTTCAACAAGTGGTTACAGGACAGATCCCAGAGTTTGTCATGGGCTACCATATGATCCTCTTAGATTTTTCCTTCTAGCTCCTCCAGAATATAGGAGGCTAGAAAGAATAAATATTTTCTTATCATCAAAATTGACTTGTTTTTCTTTTTGTGAAAATAAGCTATATACAAAAAAGCAATAAATTTCAAAGCACAGCACAACAATTAGTTATAGAATAGATTTCAGAGTTTGGTATGGATTACAATTCCACAATTTTAGGTTTTTACTTCTAGCTGCTCTAAGATACTGGAGACTAAAAGAAGTACCAATGTAATGATTCAGCAATCATATTCATTTGTTAAACCCCACCTTCTCTGTATAACTCTGACGTCACCTTTGATGTTTCTGTCCCACTCCTTAGGGGTACTTGGGCTATGGCCATTCCAACTTTTTCATGTTGGAAGGGCTGTCAATAATATGGAACTAGCTGATGTTCTGGAGAGGCTGGCCCCTCTAGGTTTCAGGACTCCTCTGGTCCAGGGACCCATCTGGGGATTGTAGATTCCTGGAAAGTTACCCTAGTGCATGGAACCTTTGTAAAATCTTATATGTTGCCCTAGATGTTCTTTAGGATTGGCTGGAATGGTTTTGTTTGAGGTTTGGCAAGTTATGATAGGAAGCAGTGTCTAACTGAAGCTTGCATAACAGCAACCTCCAGAGTAGCCTCTCTACTCTGTTTGAACTCTCTCTGCCATTGATACTTTATAGTTACTCTTCTTTTTCCCCATTTGGTCAAGATGGAATTGTTGATCCCACAGTACCAGGGCTGGACTCATCCCTGGGGTCATCTTCCAGGCTGCCAGGGAGACTTTCACCCCTGGATGTCATGTCCCATGTAGGGGCAGGGGCTGGTGCTCACTATTTTGTGAGGACAGATCATGCTTCTGGGAACCAATAAATTGCATTTATTATTAAAGTCAGATTGAGATAATTTCTCTTGGATTGTAATAGAAAAGAACCCAACAGATTCAGGATCATATTAATAAATAGTAATGATTAAATTGGATTTTTTAGGAAAAAAAGAAATGAAAGTACAATCAAAGATATAACACTGAGCAACATGTCAGGTGACTTAGGTCCAATAACAAGCTTGTTATTTTTCTGGGCTCTCAGAGTCTTTAGCTGTTACATAGAGCTAAAATCCTGTCTCCTACTTTTGGTGAGACTCAAATAGTATAACCTATATAATAAAGACTTCACAATGTCTAAAATGTTATCAAACTTCAATCTAATATGAGATTGAGGTTAATGAAAGACAAAAACACAAATGTTCTAAAAGTACCCTAGACCATTTGGATTTATCTGGTTACTCATCATGCTTGGTTTATATGCAGTGAGGGAAGATTTATGCCAAGTCTCCATTCACAAGTTAATGCAGAAAATTAAATCAGTTCTCCCAGATAATCCAGATATAAAATTCACTTGCTCAGGAAATAACTTATGTCCCCACAATTCACTGGCCAGTTGCCTTCAAAAAGGTGCTTTGCTTTATAAGTAGGGATTCTGTATCACATGTCCTTCCAAAGAAAAAGGAGGCTGCACAGCCCTTTCTCTTTTCTAGAGCTTCACTCTCTCTAGGATTCTAAACTCATGATTGTCTATATGTAATCCCACATCATCCTCTCATACGAATAGAAGCTGAAAGAAAAAATGAAAACCAACTAAAATGAAAAACCATCAGGTACTGAACTCAGAGTTCTATCCCTTTGCTTAGATATATAGAAATGTAGCCTGGGACACCTACATCAAATTCACCAGTGATTGTTAAAGCTACCCATTTCAGAACCACACCCAGAAATTCTTCTTCTCAGTAGGTTGGAGACAGAGCCCATGTAAAATTGACTTTAATAAGCCTCACAGTTGACTTTTAGGCATATGGAAGTTTGAGAATCAGCAACAAAAGGTAGATCCTATGCTTTTCTGGCTAATTGGTCTTTATCATTTTTTCTAAAGCTAATCATATCATAGACTCTTTTTTTCTTTTTGATAAAAAAATATTCTTAGAGGATAACATAGTGTCTCATTGCAAATGAGCTTTCAAACCGGCAATGGGAGCTCTACTATCTTGACATGGAGAAAAATAAACTGACATTTTCTGTAGGAAACCTAGCAAAACACATTTTTATGCAAGGGATGTTGAGCAATTGAGCATATTTAGCCATAATATACTCTACTATTTGAAAACAACAAACACAATCACATTAGTTCTGTTTTTAACATAGCAGATCCCAGTTCTTTGCCTGTGAAGTTACTCATCCAAAATTTTGGTGGTAATTTTTAGCACAGACATATTGTGCATGTATTGCACCAGGTTATTTTGGCACAATTACATCAGATTAAAGATCCACTGAGACATCCTGTAAATCTAGATAAAACAGCTCCCAATATCTTTAACTGTCAAAGACAGCCCCCAAATGCTCACAGTCTCCAGAGGAACAGTAACTTATATAACAGTCTACCTACAACCAGTTTAGTTGTAAAGGCAAAGCACTGCAGATACTGAAGAATACATTTATACACTGTGAATTAGCTGCGTAGAGGTAAGGGAAAAACACAAAACAAAGTAGGAAAATACAGAAACATCCAACTTTCATACAAGTCCATTCTATGAGAAAGAAGAAAGGAATGAAGGGAGGGAGACAGGATGGAAAGAAAGGAGAGAGGAAGGGAGAAAGAAGAAATAAAACAAGAAAATTCTAGATTTAAAATAGTAGTTATTTTCTAATATTCAGAAAAACATATCAAAATAATAGAAATTTATCCATGGGAACCATTTTTACTTGTGCTAAACAGTTGCTCCAGAATATATACTTCAAAATATCAGTTTTAATATCCAATTTTTTGAATCTTACAAAAAAAGATCACATACCGTATAACGAATTTGGTTTATAGATGAGTGAGAATTCTCACATCATGAGAACAGTGGTTTCACTCTATTTCTCAGAGTTCCAAGACTAATAATTAACCCCCCATTTGCAGAGAGTGTTAATACCATTTTTGATCATTTCTAATGATTTTTCCCTCAATTGTGGGAAAGCACAACAAGAGAACAAGTCTAATAAGCACAAAGAAGGATCAGGTTTTACCTGCGAGAAAAGTTAGATTAGGTGTAGTTAATTCAGCAAACACACCCAGTTTGAGAACCTACCTCATGTCAGTACATACAATAAAAAGACAGCTAAGACACTATGTTTGTTATTAAGAAATCACAGTCTGGTTATAGAATTTTCTTTTCTGTGCTCCAATTTAGAATGATAACTCCAATCTTTATGTGCTTAATTTTTCAAGGCATTTCCCTTTTGATAATCATTCCATCCCTCAAGCCTTTGGTTTTCTCATCTTAACAACAGTCATCCTCTTGCCTTCCTCTTGTCATCTGTTACTGATTGTAATTCTTCATCTTCTCTTTATCTTTGCGTTCTGCTCCAACCATTTCACTAAAATTGCTTTTGCCAAGGTCCTCAATTACCTCATTGTGGTCAAATCCAATGGTGATTTTTTCAGTTTGTTTTTGAATGAACCTCTGTGGTGTATTTTTTATTGTGTGTCCACTATGGTGTAGACATTGTTTTCCAGTGCTGGACAGTAGCGAACAAGTCAGGAAAGTGATTTGCTCTCATGGAACTGACATTCCAGGTGAACACTTAGATTAATTATTCATAAAACTCCTCAGCTTTGGTGAAACCATATTCTTTTTGTCCTTCTCCTACTTTTCTGACCTTTCCCACTCAGCTTCCTTTTAGTCTCTTTTTATTCTACCCATGCCCTAAACCTGGCCATTTTTTCCAAGGTTTTGTTTCCAAACTATTTTTATTCTTTTCCTTCATTCTCTCTTGCTGTGATTTCATCCACTCTACTACCTTTTGCTGATCATGACCAAATTCCTATATCCAGCTCTGAAAATCCTTGAGTTTCAGACTTTCATGTCTCTGCCAGAGATATGCATGCCTCACAGAACCTCCACATTATCATACTAAAAGCTTAACTCATCATTTTTCTCTGCCTCCAATCAGCACCTTATCCTGCATTCTCTGTTTTATCTGGGGATGCGATTACCCATTCCAGCCCACCCCCAAAACCTGAGAATCATCCTAATCATCTTTCTTTCCTTGTCTCTATACTCTGCATCCAAATAATTACTATGAAGCCAATTTAATTACATCTTGAGCATTTCTTGAATTCTTCTCTATTTCTTCATCATCACTGCTATAGCCTGAGTGAAATGGGACATTTCTAGCCTAAACCATAGCATCAGCCTCTTAATGAGGGTCACTGCCCCAAATTCATCTCCCAAAGGGCATCCAAAATAATTCCTCTGCTTAAAACTTTTGATCGCTACCTACCAACAGAACATACAAGTAAACCATTCTTGACCCAGAAGGTTTGTAGCAAACCTTTATTGAACTGAACTGAACTGCTCTAGACCACGGTGAATTATTTTCCCCTGGAACTTATGTTTTTTAATAAATAGAGCATATACACATACCAAGTAAAACAATAAAATGTCAAAAGATGGTACATGATTTATACTAAATAACAAGCTCTGAGGATTGTGCTCTGGGAGGAATAAAGAGCCACAATAACATTAGTTTGTTCAGTCAGAGTTCCAAAGCATGCACATTTGTTTTAGGAAGTAATTTATGCATTGGGAAAAGCTAGCCAAAGACATGATGTTTTGCTATCAGACTAGAAATAGATATTATTTTTATAAGAGGTTGGGATTCTCCTAAGCTTATTTTAAAGAGGCAGATGTTACTGCAGGCAGTATGTTCTATAAATTAAAATAAGAAAATTTGGAATCACTTCTAAACATAACATTTTCTCTTAAGGGAAGTATTCATTCATTAATATTCTAGAACATAATTAGTAATTTGTTTTTTAATATTACTGGTTTGTAAGGCTACCTGGCTACTTAACATCACAAGCCTGTTCTGAAGAATAACATTGACAATAATATGATCCCAAAATTCATTAAATAATTCAAACCAAAACTCATAAGTTCATTTGGGGTCTGCCCTTTCTAAGATGTTCATCTAACCCCTTGTCTTAGTTTTGCCAGGCTGCTAAGGCAAATACCACACACTGGGTTGGCTTAATGACAGAAGTTTATTGGCTCACGGTTTTGAGACTAGAAGGCTTACTTCCTTCTAGGATCAGTAGTATTCTGGCTGGAAGGCAGTCCTTGGGCTCTGTGGCTTTCCCATTACAAGGAAATGTCCTCTTTTCTCTTCTGGGTTTCACTGACTTCCAGCTTCCAGCTCCTCCTGAAAACTTTCTTTGACTAGGTCTGAATTTCTTCTGATTTACAAAGGACTCAAATAATCCAGACTAAAACAATACCTCATTCAGTTGGACCACATCTTAACTAAAAATAGCAACTTAAAGGGACTGTATTTACAATGGATCCATACCATCAAAGAAAAAACTGCACAAGGCAGAGTGAAACAGGCAAGGAGCCTCTCACTCAGATGCTGTTATAGCAGAAGAAAGAGTAGAACTCAACTCCATTGAAACAAAGGGCAATAAGCTTTTTAAGGGCTGGAAATGGGTTTTGGGTAACAGCACTGGAAGGCAAGGGGGGTTGATCACTGAGATGGGTGAGTAATTTAGAGATGCAATTAGGACCACTTGGTTCAAAATGTCTTCCTTTTTGGTAAGTAGACTGCCTGGAATCCCTGGTAAGGGTTGAGACAGAAGAAGTGGGAGATAAGGAACTTCTTAAAGAGTTTCTCAGGTGTCTGGGTAGCCTGGAGGCTGGGTGAGAGGGGAAGGGCAGCAGGTGGTCAGGGGAAGACTGATATTTAGAATAGTTATGTCTGAATATATCTTTTTTTTTCAGTCTGAGTTGTTTTACTCTGAAGTCTTATAGCTGCAAGATTGGTTTTCAGGGAGTCAGGATAGGGGAGGGAGCAGGTGAGGGTGCACAGGAAATGAGGCTAGCTGCTGGGTTAAGAGAAAAAAAAAGCAGTCTAGGGCACCATCCACAGGAATGTGGATCAAGTTTAAGAACACTTCAAAACTGAAGAACATAATCCAATCTACCACACCCCTCATTCTTTCACACTAAAGATTGAATTAGATGTTTACAGAAATTACCTCTCCATTTGTCCCTAGGTTCATGCTATTAGTTTTCTTCAGACTCAATCAGATGACTGCTTTTTCTAGTAATAATTTTTGCATCAGTGTATTGGGTATCTTTTTATATGTCACCTGTTTGGTGAAATTGTCTTGCCAGTTTATCATTCTGATAATGCTGTCAATAATTGACATATTGGATTGAGATGGCAGCTTAGTGAAGTGTGGAATTTAGTTTGTCCTCCAGAGAAGCTAGTAAATAGCCAGGAACAGTACAGAAAAACTGCTGAGGCAACATCAGCGACCAGACACACAGTGTACACCAGTCTGGACAAGCTGGACCAGCGGCAATCCCACCCAGAACCATGAGTCTCCCAAGCCAGGAGGCTGGCACCCCTCCCCAGCAGGCTGCTTCTGAGGGAAAAGAAAAGAGACTTTATAGCAGCAAGGGGCTGGGTTCAACCAAGGTCCAATTGTGGAATTAATTAACAAATTCTGACTACTAAAAATAGACCTCCAGCTCTGCTAAATCTCGAATAAAAGTTAAAGTTACTAATTTTTGCCCTGGCACAGAGGGGGCATGGCTGACAGAGGGGACAGGACTGAGAGAGGGGCAGGGCTGACAGGAAAAAAAAAACAGAGTTTTTTTTGGATCAGATAGCATAAAATACTTGAAAAGGTCTGGACCCTAAAAAAAATGGGGGTAGACACATAGGACCTGGAGACACATAGAGCAACGTACCAATTTAAGCTCTTGATTAACAAACTCAAGGCATGGAGGTCCTGCTCTGAAAATGATTTTTTTGTTTTTTTTTTTACAACTGCAAGGCTTCTCAGTCTCCAACTGTTCCAGGTAAGGGTGGAATTAAGCTTATCTGAGAGGCAAAGAGGCTGGTCAGTTGAAAGGAGGTAATTCCCTGGAGGCTGTGCCTTCCCCAGAAGAGAGGTGAGGCCCAGCTCAGGTGGAATCCCTCAATCAAGGAATTCAGACCCCAGGGACTGGAAAACTGAAGCCATTAAAGCCAGCCTACAACCTCTCCTCTGTCTCAGCCACACCCTCAGCAGGAAGAGTCTGCTGAAGTTAAATGTACCAAATCACTTTATGCTGGTGGGATCCACAGGCAGATAAGCACAACGTATTCGGCAGGATAAGAAAGATAGAAAGTCTAGAGGCTTCATAGGAAAATCTGTCAACCTGCTGGGTCTCACCCTCAGGGAAAACTGATGCAGGTGACTCTTTTCTCTTGAGGGGAGGCCAGTCTGGTCTGGGAAAATCTGACTGGAGTCTATAATACCTAAGTAGACCTTCCTAAGGGGAGGGGTGGTGGTGGTGGTGGTGGTAAGGCATCATACAAGTAGGGCAAGAAACAAGAAAACAAGAACTGAAAGATTTTGATCCATTAAACAAAACCTATGCTAGAGTTCTAAAATAAGCTGAATTGAATGTCAAAGAACAGATAGGGAACAAAGCCATCCAGCAAGAAAATCCTAGGTAAAAAGGTGAAAGCAATCTCCTGAATAAACTAATGAAGGAAATTAAATGCCTAGATGCCAGCAAAAACAATGAATCATACTAGGAAAATTGAAGCTATGGCCCAGTCAAAGGGACAAACCAACAATTCAAATGAGATACAAGAGTTGAAACAAATTAATTCAGGATGTTCAAACAAATATGGAAAACCTCATCAAAAATCAAATCAATGAATTGAGGGAGGATATAAAGAAGGAAAGGGATGAACAAAAAGAAAAAAATCAAAAGTCTGAAAAAAATCACAGAATGTATGGGAATGAAAGACACAGTGGAAGAGATGACAAAAACAATGGAAACCTACAACATTAGATTTCAAGAGGCAGATGATAGAATTAGTGAACTGGAAGATAGGACATCGGAAATCCAACAAGCAAAAGAAAACATAGGGAAAAGAGTGGAAAAATATGAACAGGGTCTCAGGGAATTGAATAACAACATGAAGCACATGAATATACATGTTGTGGGTGTCACAGAAGGAGAAGAGAAGGGAAAAGGAGGAGAAAGAATAATGGAGGAAATTATCACTGAAACTTTCCCAACTCTTATGAAAAACTTAAAATTACAGATCCAAGAAGTGCAGTATACCCCAAACAGAATAGATTCAAACAGACATACACCAAGACACTTACTAATCATAATGTCAGATATCAAAGAGAAAGAGAGAATTTTGAAAGCAGCAAGAGAAAAACTCCATCACATATAAGGGAAGCTCCATAAAACTATGTGTAGATTTCTCAGCAGAAACCATGGTGGTGAGAAGACAGTGGTATGATGTATTTAAGATTCTAAAAGGTAAAAACTGTCAACCAAGAATTCTATATCCAGCAAAATTGTCCTTCAAAAATGAGGTGGAAATTAAAACATTTTCAGGCAAAAAGTCACTGAGAGAATTTTTGACCAAGAGACTGGCTCTGCAAGAAATATTAAAGGGAGCACTAGAGACAGGTAGGAAAAAACAGCAGAGAGAGATATGGAGAAGAGTGTAGAAATGAAGACTATCAGGAAAGGTAGAAAGAGGAAAAATTAGATATGGCATATAAAATCCAAAAGGCAAAATGGTAGAAGAAAGTATTGCCCTTACATTAATAACACTAAATGTTAATGGTTTAAACTCCCCAATCAAAAGACATAGACTAGCAGAATGGATTTAAAAAATGAGACCCATCTATATACTGTCTACAGGAGACACATTTTACACCCAAGGACAAACATAGGTTGAAAGTGAAAGGTTGGAAAAGATATTTCATGTAAACAATAATCAGAAAAGAGCAGGAGTAGCTATACTAATATCCACCAAATTAGACTACAAATGTAAAACAATTAAAAGAGATGAAAAGGATCCAATGTATTAATAAAAGGAACAATTCAATAAGAAGACATAACAATAATAAATATTTATGCACTGAGCCAGAGTGATCCAAAATACATGAGGCAAACATGGACAGCACTGAAGAGAAAAGTAGACACCTCTACCATAATGGCTAGAGACTTCAATTCCCCACTCTCATCAATGGACAGAACATCTAGACAGAGGATCAATAAAGAAACAGAGAATTTGAAAATGTGATAAATGAACTAGATTTAGACATTAACAGAACATTATACCCCTCAACAGCAGGGTACACCTTTTTCTCAAGTGCTCATGGACCATTCTCAAGGATAGATCAAATGCTGGGTCATAAAGCAAGTCTCAATACATTTAAAAAGATTGAAATCATACAATACATTTTCTTGAACCATTAAGGAATGAAGTTGGAAATCAATAAAAGGTAGAGGGCAGAATATTCACAAATATATGGAGGTTCAACAGCACACTCTTAAACAGTGGGTCAAGGAAGAAATTACAAAAGAAATCAGTAAATATCTCAAGGCAAATGAAAATAAAAACACAACATATCAAAATTTGTGGAATGCCACAAAGACAGTGCTGAGGGAAATTTATTGCCCTAAATGCCTATATCAAAAAAGAAAAAAGAGCAAAAATCGAAGAACTAACTGTTCACTCGAAAGAACTAGAGAAAGAACAGCAAAATAACCCCAAAACAAGCAAAAGGAAAGAAATAACAAAGATTAGAGCAGAAATAAATGAAATTGAGA
>PVIY010045352.1:0-19148 GCA_004026745.1 Myrmecophaga tridactyla | reverse complement strand
ATTGTCACCTGTGCACTTTGAACTTCTCATGCCTCTGAAGCAATAGGCAAGAAAGGGAATTACTGTACTGGCTGGGGTGATTGTTCTTGACTATTCAAGGGGAAGTAAGTCTGCATCTACACAATGGAGTAAAAGAATAATTTACCTGGAATACAGGGGATCCCATATGGCATCTCTTAGTCCTACCATGCTGTGCTGGCTTGAAAGGATGTATGTCCCCTAGAAAAGCCATGTTTTAATCTAAATCCCATTTCATAAAGGCAGAATAATCCCTATTCAATACTGTATGTTTGAAACTGTAATAAGATCATCTCCCGGGAGATGTGATTTAATCAAGAGTGTTTGTTAAACTGGATTAGGTGACAAGATGTCTCCATTCATTTGGGTGGGTCTTGATACTTTTCTGGAGTCCTGTAAAAAAGGAAACATTTTGGAGAATGAAGGAGATTCAGAGAGAGCATAGAAAACTGCAGCACCACAAAGCAGAGAGTTGACGAGCCAGCGACCTTTGGAGATGAAGAAGGAAAATGTCTCCTGGGGACCTTCACGAAACCAGAGGCCAGGAGAAGAAGCTAGCAGATCATGCCATGTATGTCATGTGCCCTGCCAGATGAGAGAAGAACACTGACTGTGTTCACCATGTACTTTTCCAGATGAGAGAGAAACCCTGAACTTCATTGGCCTTCTTGAACCAAGGTATCTTTCCCTGGATGCCTTTGATGGGACATTTGTATAGACTTGTTTAGACATTTTCCCAGTCTTAGAACTGTAAACTAGCAACTCATTAAATTCCCCTTTTTAAAGCCATTCTGTTTCTGGTATATTGCATTCTGGCAGCTAGCAAACTAGAACACATGCCCTGTTATTAAAGTCAGTGGAAAACTGCAACAACACAATCCAGGCAAGAGTATCAATGGCTCAGAAACTTCAGGAAGGAAGGTTTGGGTCACCCCACCAGACAAAGAATTACGGCCAGCTGAGATGCTCATGAGTGTAAAGAGACATGGAATGGGTAGTGGAAGATGGTAGTAATAAATATGCATTACAATCACTTGATCAGTTACAGAAATGAGGATGTAATGGTATGAATATTTCTTCCTTGCTGTGTTATGAGTGCATTTGTATTTGTACATAAAGCAAATATCTTAGTTTTTTATCTATCTTATCCCTTTGTCATATGACATGAGTTTTACTGTTTGTTATAGTATATAAATTTTAGGATATCAAATTTAAGAATGAAAATTACCCCAGGACTCTCATCCTATTCTGGAGAGATTTAGTGTGTTTTCAGTTGTACACAGGGCAGTTGAATATTGTTAGTTAAAATATGTCTGTTATTGTATTTTATTTAGAGTTTAAGCATGGTTTAAGGTGATGTGTCTAGCAAGCAAGTTGACAAGGGTGGACTGTGATGGTTAGTTTCATGTGTCAACTTGAACAGGTGATACTTTCCAGTTAACTGGTCAAGCAAGCACTGGTTTATCTACTACTGGGAGGAAATTTCATGTACTTAAATCATCAGTATGGTGATTGCATCTATGGCTGATTACATCTGTTGTTGGCCAAGGGGAGTGTCATCTGCAATGAAAAAAAGTTTAATCTAATTGGTGAAGGCTTTTAAGGGGGAGGTGATAGCTTCAGTAATCAGAAGAGAGAACGTTAACCTCTAGTTCAGCCAGCCAGACACCCCTGGGGAATTCACTGAAGCCTTACATCAGAGTGCAAATTTGTAGCCTGCCCTATAGAATTTGGATGACTGCATCCCCATAATTGCACCAGACATTTTTATAAAATCTCATACTATTTACAAATCTCTTCTTTTGTTTCTGTTTCCCTAGAAAATGCTGCTAATAAATATCTCTAACAATTTTGGAAGAAAGTTTGTTTCTTTATAATCTGCTGATATTTGTACAGAAAAAAAATCATGCTGCTGTGTGTTGACAGATCAAAAGTTTTACTGTTGATTGGACCTTAATTTCATCATACACTATGAACTGTAGAAAATGTTTTACATTCTCTAAGCCCCAGTTTCTTTGTGGATAAATTGAAAAATAGCAAAATCTACCACATGTGCATCACGAGTCTTACAAAATTCCATGATGGTGAAAAGTACAGCGTAGTATCTTGTGCACAATAAGTGTTAAGAAACGATCTTCTTTCTTTCTGTCTTACTTATTCCCTTCATCCTTGTTTTTTGTGAAACAACTTAATTTTGATACAACTCACATATCACAAATTCACTTATTTAAAAGTGGTATATCTTTTTAGTATGTATATATTTTAATATGTGCCCACTATTAGACAGTCACAACCATCACCATTGTCTAATTTCATAGCATTTCATCACCTCCAAAAAACCCAATGCCAATTAGAAGTCACTTCTCTTCCTCCACACCTTAACCTATGCAACCACTAACTTATGCTCTTCTCTGTTTTTTCTGGATATTTCACCTATATGGAATTGTTTAATGTGGTGGATGGAACTGTATATACACCAGAAAGTCATGTTCTTAAAGTTAATCTATTCCTATAGATGTAAATCTATTGTTAGTACAATTTGAAGCCAATATATATATACATTTTTTTTGGAATGAGGGATTATATCTCTGAAATCAAGATGAGAAAGTTATTGAGGACATGTTTCTAAATAAAGATATTCCTTTTGATCATAACTTTTCAGTGACCAGTACACCCTTAAAGGTATGGATATTTCTGAAAATACATCTACAAATTCAGTTGAATAACATTTGACATCCTAAGAAAGTATGGACATGGCAATCTGTATCCTGGATTAAAAATCAATGAGTTTGCTTTTATAATGAATTTATGGAAGTGACATAATAAAATATTCATCATTTCATGTCTACATTATTTCGCTCAACATGGTAACCTCAAATTTCATCCATTGTTGTCGCATGTATTAGAACTTCATTCCTTTTTATGGTTGAATAACATTATACACATGCGCCACATTCTGTTTATTCATTCATCAGTTCATGGACATATGGGCTGCTTTCATCTTTTGGTAATTGTAAGTAATATTGCCATAAAAATACCTGTTTGAGTGAATTCTTTCAATTCTTACAGGCATATACCTAGTAGTGGGATTGACAGGCTAGATTGTAATTTTCTAATTAGCTTCCTGAGGAAATGTAAAAGTGTCTTCTACAGTGGCTGCACCATTTTCCATCTCCAACAGCAATTAATGAGTGTTCCTATTTCTCCATATCTTTCAACCTTGGGGTTTTCTGTTGTTTTTTTCTTTCTTTCTTTCTTTCTTTCAATAGTAGCCATTCTAGTGAATGTGAGATGATATCACATTATTGTTTAGATTTGCATTTCCCTAACAACAAATGATGCTGGCATATTTTCATGTGTTTTTAGCTATTTGTATATCATCTTTGGAGAAAGGTTTATTTAAGTATTTTGCCTAATTTTTTAAATTGGGTTTTTTACCTTGTAATTGTTGAGTTGTAGGATATCCTGAATATTAATCCTTTGATCAGATGTGTGGTTTCCAAATATTCTTTCAGATTGTGTATGTTGTCTTTTTACTATCATGATAAAGTCTTTTGATGTACACAAGTTTTTAATTTTGATGAGATTCCATTTATGTATTTTTTTCTTTTTGCTTGGGCTTGAGTGATACCAGTCTCTGTTGGGTTCTGGGTATAAAGTCTAAAAACCATCTTCTACCATAATGCGAGTACAATTCTGTTTTTATTACAATGGCTTTGTTAAATTTTAAGTTCGGAAAGTGTGAGTTCTCCAACTTCATTCTTTCTTTTCAAGATGGCTTTGGCTATTTGGGGTCCCTTACCCTTTTACATAAAGTTGATAATTTGTCTTTTCCATTTCTGCAAGAAGGCTGTTGGAATTTTTATTGGATCGCACTGAATCTTTAAATTGCTTTGGATATAATTGACATCTTAATATTTGTTCTTCCCATCCATGAATGCAGAATATCTTCCCATTAATTTAGATCTTTTATTACTTTTAGCAATGTCCTGTAGTTTCATGTATACAAGTTCTTTACATATTCTGTTAAATTTATTCCTAGCTATTTCATTCTATATGTTGCTATTGTAAATGAGTTTTTCCCTGATTTCCTCTCAGATGGATCATTACTAGTGTATAGAATATAACTCATTTTTGCATGTTACTCTTGTACCATGCCAGTTTTGCTTGATTAATTTATTAGTTCGAGTAGCTTTCTTGAAGATTTTCAAGATTTTCTGTATTTTGGATCATGTCATGTGCAACTAGGGAAAGTTTTACTTCTATATAAATTTTTAAATTTATATGTCTTTCCTAGTTGCTCTAGCTAGAACTTCCAGTACAGTGTTTATTAAAAGTCATGGCAATGGACCCACATATCTTGTTTTTGATCTAAGAGAGAAAGCTGTCAGTCTTTCACTATTGAGCACAATGTTAGCTATGGATTTTCATAGATGCCCTTTGCTAGGTTGAGGAAGTTTCCTCCTGTCCCTTGTTTTCTAAGTGTTTTTATCAGAAGAAGCACTGGATCTTTTTTGCATTTTTTAAATATATTTTTTATTGTGAAAAGAATATATACAAAAATCAATAAATGTCAAAACATACCACAACAACTAGTTATAGAAGAGATTTCAGAATTTGGTGTGGGTTACAGTTCCACAAAATTAGATTTTTCCTTCTGGCTGCTCCAAGACACTAGAAACCAAAAGAAATATCAATATAATGATTCAGTGGTCATACTCATTGGTCAGATTCTATACTCTGTTACAAATCCACCTTTTCCTTTGATATTTTCTCAATCTTTAGTGGCATTTAGGCTATGCCCATTCTAACATTTTCATATTGGAAAGGGCTATTGATAATATGGGATAGGGTGATGCTCTGGGGAGCCTGGCCCCTCTGGATTTCAGGATTTATCTGGCTTAGGAACACATCTGGAGGTTGCAGATTTCTGGAAATTAACCCTAGTGCATGGAACCTTTAAAGAATCTCAGATACAGCCCTAGGTGTTCTTCAGGGTTGGTAATAATGGTTTTGATTGGGGTTTGGCAAACCATGATAAATAGCAATATCTAGCTGAAGCTTGCATAAGAATAGACTCTATAGTAAACTCTTAACTCTATTTGAACTCTCTCAGCCATTGATATCTTATTTCCTACAATTCTTTTCTCCCTTTTTGTCAGGAAGACATTGTTGATCTAATGGTACCAGAGCCATGCTCATCCCCTGGAGTTATATCTCCCATTGCCAGGGATACTTTCACCCCTGGATGTCATGTCCCATGTAGTGGGGAAGGATAATGATTTTACTTGCAAAGTTAATGTACAAAGAAAGAGGCCACATTTGAGCAACAAAAGAGGTCCTCTGGAAGCAACACTTAGGCATAACTATAGGTAGGCTAAGCTTCACCACTATATAAATAAGCTTCACAAGAGCAAGCCTGAAGATTAAGGGCTTGGCCTATTGACTTGGGAGTCTCTAATGTTTGAGACAGTATTAGGGGTGTTCACTTTGGTAAAATTTTATAGTTCTATATTTTTTCTCTCATCCCTCAAGGAGATGAGTGGAAAAGTATTTGCCAATACTTTTTAATTATCTGCTTAAGATGATCTGGGATATACCTGGGCACATTAAGCAATACAGCATTACAAGCCCTCAATCCCATTCTGGGCTCCCTGTGTTTGGGTTGTTTAAATGATCTACCAGACAGGCCAGTTAGATTATGTGGTACAGAAAATTTAGGTTTTGAAAAAATAAACCTGTCTTCATTTGGTCTCATAGAGTATGTGAAGTTGTAAAATACAATGCCCTCCTTACCCCTGTATTCTGATTTACTTTTTCCTGATCCGATTGGGTTTATTCTTATCTCTAATTGAAGTCTGATCTCTTTTTCAATTTCTTTAACATTTATCATATGTAGCAATGCTGACCTTCAGAACTGCAGAACTCCTACACTGAGCCTTAGATGTCACACAGGTACCCAAAATTCCAGGGAAATAACAGGCTATACATATATAGCACAGCCTCTCAAAATCTAGAAATACAATTACGGCTCCAGATTAAATGTGACTGTTATAAGACCTAAAAATCTGGGCCCCAATTTTCTTCTAATTATTTTCAAAGTGAGACCATACAATATTTGCTCTTTTGTCTCTGGCTTATTTTGCATACATAGTGTCTCTCAGATCCATTCATAATGTTACATACTGCATGACTTTTTTCCTTTTTGTAGCAACACAATATTCAATCATATTTATACACCACAGGTCACTACTGAACTTATAAGTCAGTGTATTCTTCCACCACCTCCATTCATCGGATATCACATATAATATCCAAAGTTAATAGTCCATGTCTCACATTACCCTCACTTAGTGGCATGATCATAAACGCCCTCAATTTTATGCCATTTTCATTGCTCTTAGGAGGAAAATAACCAATAAACACACTCTCACCAAATAGAAAATTCAAGCCTTCCCTTAACTCTTTTTCTCCACCCCACCTCCCATTATTTACCCTGGTATTGCTATGGTTCTGTTGATGTCTTCCTGCTAAAGATAATTCATGGCATGTGATCATAGTTTTCCCCTTATATCCTGATATTGTAAACTCTTTGTACAAGATTCATACCTTTGAAGTAGTTCATGGAAGAACTTATTTATATTTGTAGTGTTAATCGATGGGATCCATGGCTCTATCTATCTAACCCTTTTCAATCATTTCAACTTCAGTATGGCAGTACTGTTTATTGACTCACTAATGAACCACCTTCACTTCTATACATTCCCTTACATTTAAGTTCAAACTCATTAGCAACCAATCACCCATCTCTAGCTTCTGTGTATCACTAGGTCCCCTATATTCGGTATTATAAGCCTCTGAATTTACCTTTGCCAAGGTCATAAAAGCAAAATCATGCAGTGTCTATCCTTTTCTGTCTGGCTTGTTTCACTCAGCATTGTGTCCGCAAGGTTTACTCATGCTATCATATGCTTCAGGACTTCATTTAATCTTATTGCTGCAAAATATTCCATCATGTATATACCACATTTTGTTTATCCACTCATCTGTTGATGGGCATTTAAATTTTTTTTTGGTAACTGTGAATAATGCTGCAAATATCTGATTATGTCACTGCTTCTAGCTCTTCTGGGTATATATTGAATATTGTTATTGCCAGGACATAGGGGAACTAGATATTTAGTTTTCTAAGAAACTGCCAAACTGTCTTCCACAATGGCTATAACATTATACATTCCCACCAGCAATATATGTTTCCCATTTTCTCCACATCCTCCCCAACATTTATAGATAACTATTTGTTTAATAGCAGCCATTCTTGTAGATTTGAAGTGGTAGCTCTGTAATATTTAGCTGCATTTCCTTTATAGCTAATGAAAATGAGCATCTCTTCAAGTGCTTTTTAGTCATCTGTATTTGCTCTTCAGAAAGAATGTCTATTCATATCTTTAGCCCATAATAGTTGGGTTTTTCATTCTTTTGTTGTTGACTTGTATGATTTCTTTGCAAATACAGGATATTGTTTTTATTTATAAAACTGCCAGAATACAATTATACCAGAAATAGAATGGCTTTTAAAAGGAGTATTTATTAAATTGCAAGTTTACAGTTCTAAGCCTATAAAAATGTCCAAATTAAGGCATCCATGGAAAGATACCTTAATCCAAGGAATGCTGATGGGTTAGGAGCATCTCTGTCAGCTGAGTAGTCACATGGCTTGCATTTGCTAGTCCCTTGCTCTTGGGTGTATTGCTTTCAGCCTCTGTTCTTGTGAGGGTTCCTCACTTTGCTTCTCCAGGGCTAGCTTTCATCTTTTGGGTTTTCTTGGCTCTCTCCAGGTTCTGGTTTGCTTAACATCTCATAGTGATGTCTGCTGGGTTCCAAGCATCTCCACCATCATGTTTCTGTTCTCCAAGCGTAACATCTGTGTCAGCTCTGCTCTGATGTTTTTATTGCCTACATCTCTGTCAGCTCTGAGATTTCTGTCATTTCTGAAGTTTCTTCAAAATGTTTCCCCTTTTAAACACTCTAGTAAACTAATCAAGACCCACCTGGAATGGGTGGAGTCACATCTCCATCTCCTCAAAAGGTGACATCAGCAATTGGTTGTGTCACATATCTAAGGAGATAAATTAATCAAAAGTTTCCAACCTACATTATTGGAACAGGATTAAAAGAAATGGCTGCCTCCATGAGATTGGGTCAGGGTTAAAGCAAGGCTTTTCAGGGGTCCAAAGCAGATTCAAACTGGCACAGATATCAAATCTTTATCTGCCATGTGACTTCAAAATATTTTCTTGCATTGAATTGACTGCCTCTTCACCTTTTCTGTCAAAATCTTTTGAGGCACAAAAGCATTTGATTTTGAGGGATTCCCATTTATCTATTTTTTTTTCATTGCTTGTGCTTTGGGTATAAAGTTTAGTAAGCTACCTCCTATTGCTAGGTATGGAATATGTTTCCCTATATCTTCTTCCAGGAGTTTTATGGTACTGGTTCTTATATTTATATTTTTGATTCACTTTGACTTAATTTTTTATAAGGTGTAAGGTAAGTGTCCTCTTTCATTCTTTTGTTATTGATATCCAGTTCTCCCATGCCCATTTATGGAAAAGACTATTCTGTATCAGTTCAATGAATTTAGGGGCCTTGTCAAATATCAGCTGACCATAGATTTGGTGGTCTATTTCTGCACTCTCAATTTTATTCCATTAGTCAATATCTCTATCTTTGTGCCAGTACCAAGCAATTTTGACCACTTTGGCTTTATAATAACCTTTAAAATCAGGAAGTTTTAACTCTCCCACTTTATGCTTCTTTTTAAAGGATATTTTTAACTATTTGAGGTCTCTTTCCTTTCCAAATAAATTTGATAGCTAGTTTTCCATAGTCTTCAAATAGGTTGTTGTAATTTTGATTGGTATTGCATTGAATCTGTAGATCAATTTGGGTAGAATTGACATCTTAGCTACATTTATCCTTCCTACCCATAAGCAGGGAATGTCTTTCTACCTAATTATATATATATATATATTTAATTCTTTTAACAATGTTATGTAGTTTTCTGGGACAGGTTGTATACATCCATAGTTAAGTTTTTTCCTAAATACTTGATTCTTTTAGTTGTTTTCTGAATGGAATTTTTTCCTTAATTGTCTCCTCAGTTTGGTCATTGCTTGTGTATAGAAACATTACTGATTTTTGCACATTAATCTTATATCCGTACCACTTTCATGAATTTGTGTTTTAGCTCAAAAAGCTTTCTCATAGATTCTTTAGTATGTTCCAAGTTTAGTATCATGTCATCTGCAAATAATGAAAGTTTTAATTCTTCCTTTCCAAATTGGATGCTTTTTATTTCTTTTCCCTGCCTGATAGCTCTAGCTAGGACTTCTAGTACAGTGTTGAATGATAGCGGTGAGACAGAGGGCATCCTTGTTTTTCCTTAGGGGGAAGGCTTTCAGTCTCTCACCACTGAGTACAATGCTGGCTATGAGTTTTTACATATATGGCATTTATCATATTGAAGAATTTATCTTTGATTCATACTTTTTGAAGTGTTTTTTTATCAGAAAAGGATGTTGAATTTTGTCAAATGCTTTTTCAGCATCAATCAAGATGATCATGTGATTTTTTTCCTTTTCAATTTGTTAATTTGTTGTATTACATTGATTGATTTTCTTGTGTTGAACCACCCTTGCATTCCTGGTATAAATCCCATGTGGTTATGGTGCAAAATTCTCTTAAATGTGTTGTTGGATTTGATTTGCTAGTATTTTGTTGAGAATTTTTTCATCTATATTCATTAGGGAGATGGGCTTCTAGTTTTCCTTTCTTATAGTGTCTTTGCCTTGTTTTGGTATTAAAGTGATATTAGCTTCATAAAATAAATTTGCAGTGTTACTTTTTCCTCAATATTTTGGAAAAGTTTGAGCAGAATTGGTGTTAATTCTTTTTGGAATGTTTGATAATATTACCCCGTGAAGCCATATGACCCTGGATTTTTGTTTGTTGGAAGATTTTTGGTGACTGATTGAACCTGTTTATTTGTGATTGGCTTATTGCGATCTTCTATTTTTCTTGAGTCAGTGTAGCTTCTTTGTGTGTTTCTAGGAATTTGTCCATTTCATCTAAGTTCTCTAATTGGTTAGTGTATAGTTGTTCATAGTAACCTCTTATGTATTTTTTTTTCTGCTCAGTGTCAATGGTAATGACTCCCACTCTCATTTCTTATTTTGTTTATTTGTATCCTCTCTCTTTTTCTCTTGGTCAGCCTAGCTAAGGGTTCTTCAATTTTATTGATTTTCTCAAAGAACCAACTTTTGATTTTATTGATTATTTCTATTATTCTCCAATTCATTGAGTTCTTCTTTAAACTTTATTATTTATCTTCTTCTATTTGCTTTGGGGTTAATTTGCTGTACTTTCTCAAGTTCCTCCAATTGAGCAGTTAAGGCATCAATTTTTGCTCTTTCTTCTTTTAAATATAGGCATTTAGGACAATAAATTCCCCTCTCATTACTGCCTTTGCCACATCACCTAAGTTTTCATATGTTGTATTCTCATTTTCATTTGTCTCCAAATAGTTACCAATTACTCTAGCAATTTCGTTCTGACCCACTGGTTGTGTAAGAGTGTGTTATTTAATCTCCACATATTTGTAAATAATTTCAGTCTTATTAAATTCATAAAGTCCTGTTTTGTGTCCCAGCATATGGTTTATCCTGGAGTACTTTTATAAGCACTAGAGAAGAATGTATATCCCAGCTTTTTGATATGTAACAACCTGTATATGTCTGTTAGGTCTAATTCATTTATCAAATCATTTTCACTCCTCTATTTCCTTGTTGATCCTCTGTCTGGTTTTCCTATCAATAGAGGAAAGTGGGGTATTGAAGTCTCCTACTATAATTGTGGCAACATCTATGGCTCCCTTCAGTTTTGCCAATGTTTCTCATATAGTTCGAGCTTCTTGATTGTGGGCTTAAATATTTATGATTGTTATTTCTTCTTGGTGAATTTCCCCTCTTATTAATAGATAGTGTCCTTTGTCTTTCATGGCTTCTGTACAATTAAAGTCTATTTAGTCTGATATTAGTATAAGTATTTCTACTTTATTTTAGTTATAGCTTGCATGGAACATATTTTTCCTTCCTTTCACTTTCAATCTATTTGTACCCTTTAGTCTAATATGAGTCTCTTGTAGGCCACACAGAGATGGATTATATTTCTTAATCTATTCTGTCAATTTGTATCTTTTAATTGGTAAGTTTAGTCCATTAGCATTCAAAGTTATTACTGTAAAGGCATTTGTTTAATCTATCATCTTATCTTTGGATTTTATTTGTTAGATCTATATATTATTTTCCCTCTTTCTCTTTTTAACCTTTAAATTACATTTACTGGTACTCTTCAGTTCTGTGATCTCCTTCAGGATTCCCTCTCCTGTTCTTATTTTTTTCAGCTGACAGAAATCTATTACATAATTCTTGTAGGGCCAGTCTCTTGATGACAAATTATTAAAGCATTTGTTTGTCAATGAAAATTTTAATCTTTCCCTCACTTTTTAAATGTTTGTTATTGCTAAATATAACACATATACAAAGAAAAGAAAGAAAAAGCAAAGATTTTCAAAGTGCATTTCAACAAGTAGTTATAGAACAGATTTCAGAGTTTGTTTTGGGCTATCATTCCACTATTTCAGATTTTTCATTCTAGCTGTTCCAAATCACTGGAGGCCACAACAATTTTTTTCTTTCTTGTGAAAAATAACATATTTACAAAAAAGCAATAAATTTCGAAGCCCATCACAAGTAGTTGTGGAACAGATTTCAGAGTTTGGTATATGTTACCATACCACAATTTTAGGTTTTCATTTCTAGCTGTTCCAGGACACTGGAGACTAAAAGAAATATCAATATAATGATTCAGCAATCGTACTTATTTCTTAAACCCTACCTTCTCTATATAACTCCACATTCATCTTTGATATTATCCCTACCCTTTAGGGGTACATGGACTATTTCCATTCTAACTTTTTATTGTTAGAAGGGGTTGTTGATAATATGGGAAAGGGGATGGAACTAGTTGATGCTCTTCCTAGTCCTTACACTTCTCTTCTCTTCTGGGACACCAATGATGCTTATATTTGTGTACTTCATGTTGTCCATCATTTCCCTAAGATCCAATTCAAATTTTTCCATCATTTTGCCATTTGTTTTTTATGCTTACAAAATCAGTTGTCTTGTCCTCTTGTTCACTTATTCTTTTTACTGCCTCTTCAAACCTCCTGTTGTGTATCTCTAGTATATTTTTTATTTGGCCTACAGTATTCTTCATCTCTGTGATATCTGCTATTTTTCTATATATTCTTTCAAATCCTTCTTTATGTGCTTCTTATATCTTCTTGATTTCTTTTAAGTCATTAACCAACCCACTGATTTTATATAGTAGAGTTGTATGCATATCTTTATATAGTAGAGTTGTATAAACATCTAATTTATAATTAGATATTCCAAATTCTGTGTCTCCTCCAGTGTTTTAATTTAGTCATTTGACTGGGCTATATCTGTCTGTCTCCATCTCCACATGCTTTGTAATTCTCTGCTGCCTTTGAGTCATGTAATTATCTTGGTCTGGGCATTGGTCTCTTTGAATTTATTCTGTTTGGATATTTTTGGACTTACTGAATGTCATATTTATGTCTTTCATTAAATTTAATGAGGTTTTTTTTGCCATTATTTCTTTGAATATTTCTTTTGCTCCTCTCTCTTCTCCTTTTCTTTCCAGAACAGAGCTAGGAAGTCACAATATGATAACAAACTGTCTCCACCCTGTGTTGGGCAGAGGCTCATGAGTTCATTGGTCAATGACAGGAAGGGCTGTTGAAAGAAGATAGCTGGTATCTTATCCTGGAGGTTATTAAAAATTTCCTCTACTGAAGTCATTTTCTGATGAGCATGATGGGACCCAAATATCTTCCTGTTTTTTATCCATTAAGAAGGGTCTATCCCCATAACTTTCACTGAAACCTCTCTGCTACAGATTTTCTAATCATGTTCCTTCCAAGTCCCTGACTGTCCAGCCAAACCATTGGTGATGACCCATGAATCAGTACATGGACACATTTCCAGTCACTTTTCCTTGCAAGCAAAATGAACAACCAGAAATATTGGTCAAAGTTCCACCAAATAGAAGGATTTCTTTTCACCACTGTCCATCAGGGATGTTCCTGGAATGGGCTGTATTGCTACAGCTGTCCACTTTCAGATAATACCTGTATATCATGCAGAGCTGTGTGTCAATTCTGCTTAAGTTTTGTATTTCTTTCATCAAATGATTGTAGGGAATTTCCCATAAGGCCTTAGGAAATAGGAGATAAGGTGGCAAAAGTGGAGGCTGCAAGCATTTGGGTCACTTCTTTATATAACGTACTTGTGTCCACAGGGCCTTCTTAAGACTGATCTTTTATATATCCATTCCATTTTATGAATTATGGGTGGAGTGCTGCTTTCTACTCCCAACTTTTTGGCTTGGTATGTCAGACAATGCCCAGTTCATGATTGGCAGTTCAGGTTGCATGGTAACTTTGTAGCCCATGGTTAAGTGTTCATTAAGGCCCAGTAGCAGACCAAAGACTCTTCCTTAGAAAAATAGTAATTTTCTATCTACCTATCTATGTCAGGGTTTTCCTCCAAAATCCAAAGGCCTGTGATGCTATTCTCCTATAGGAGCCTATCAACGGATCCAAATAGTATTTCCATTTGCCACTGACCCTTCAAACACCATTTGTCTGCTGGATCATATGGCATCACAGCAACCTTATCCTGTTGCATGGTTCCCATGAAGAACTAGCAGAATTTCAGGTTACCTAGTAAATGGTCTGGAGTAGCACATCCAAATGAGGAATGTCTTATCCTCCCAAATCCAAAGATGCTAACTAGGTATTTTGCCTTCTTTTTCTTGGATGAGGGGCAGATTTAATAGCTTACCCTTCATCTCAGAAGAGATATATCCATATGTCCCATACAACAGGATGCCTAGAAATTTCACTGAGATGAAGTTCTGAAAATTTTTGTTAGATTTATTACTCATCCTCTCTCAGACAAATGTCTTACCATTAAGTCTAGATTATTTATCGTGTCTTGGTCACTAGATTCATGCAGTCTAATATCATCAGTATAATGGATGAGTGTCTCATGAGTAGGAAAAGCAAACAAATTCCCTAATGATCACATTATGAAATAAAGCTGGACAGTTTATACCCTGAGGTAGAACAGTGAATGTGTATTGCTGGCTTTGCCAGTTGAAGGTAAATTCTTCCTGTGGTCCTTACTAAAAGGTATTGAGAAAAATGTATTCAACACCTCTATAACTGCATACCATTTATGAGGGGATAAGTTAGTTTGCTCAAGCACTGACATCACACCTGGAATAGTAGATGTAATTAGTGTTACCACATGGTAAAGTTTATGATAATCCATTGTCTTCCTCCATAATCATTCATTTTCTTCCAGGCCAATAGTATAGTTGAATGTGGATGTGGAGGGAAAAAATAACCCCTCCATTATTAAAAAAACTAAATGGTGGCACTAATCTCTGCTATTTCTCCAATAATGCAGCATTGATTTCAGTTTACAATTTTGTGAGGTAGAGACAGTACTAGTTGTTTCCACTTAAACTTTCCTATCATAATGGCCTTTACTCCACAAGTCCGGGAACCGGTGTGTGGACTGTGTATATGTCTATTCATAGTTTGCATTCTAGCACTAGGGAATTAACCACAGGACCCACTGTACTCACAGTGAGATGGGCCTTGCTAAAACACAGCTGCTGACCTGACCTCCATAAATTTCTACACTAACTGGTGGACCACAGTGATGCTTTGGTGATCCTGGAATTAGTGTCAGTTTAAAGCCATTGGCCAATAATCCAAGGAAACTCTAATTATTTCCTTTTCCCTGATATACAGTCACCTTGGTTTAAAGCCACAAATCTCTTGGGTAAAGGTTGGGAGAAAGAAAAAAGCATATAAATATTGACAATATAATGATTAAAGGGCCATGATTTCCTCTTTTCATAATACAAGTAAAAATTTTGCTTACTTCAGCTGGAATTCTTCAGTTCATATAGATTAAGAATTTAGTACACTACCTATTTATTTTACTTCAAGTTATCCCTTGTGAACTGTCTACTATAGTCTCTGAGAGTCAGAATATATGGATTACTTCTTTGACTCTGCCTGCCATCCACTATGGTAGCCATGGCCACCTTGTCTTTAGCTATTAAGTGCCATCATTTGGCTCCTGACAACCCAGGATCCAATCATCCTCATGACATGTAAGAATATCAGTTCAGGGCACTATTTTCAGTGACATATAGAGAACAGTGATCAAAGAGTTCTTCAGAGATGCTGTGGCTCCTGTCACAAATTTCTCACAGCCTTTGTGAAAGGACACTTCTGCGGTGGATGAGCAGCTATTATATGATAAATCCACTCTAACATTTCAAGCTCTCTAAACCTTTGAATATCTTCTTCCATTTTATACAAAGGCATCTCTGGCATTTCAAATTCACTTAGTGTAGGCCACTTTTTCATCCATATATCAGCCATGCATACAAATGTTAAGAGTATTTTCTAACCATTGGAGCTACAACACCAAATCCATCATCTCTGGGCCTATATTAATAATCCTGATCCAAAATTATATTCCTTACACTATTTTCTTGCACCCTTAAAATATATTTCTACACATATTCCTCTAATTTTTGTTGGTATAAATTGAAAAATTCAAGCATTTCTTTTGATGTGTAGTATTCCGCCCCCCACCCCCACCCCAGTTCAAACTTTATACTTCACATTTGGGACTTAGTTATAGCTATGGAAACAAAAGTAGTGGTGTGGGTGGGTCCTTTCTTTTGCAAATTAACTACTTTAGGATGTTATATTTGTTTAGCAAAACACTATTAATCTTCTCCAAAGAAAGTGGAAGAGTTGTTTCCTCAGGGGAGATACAGGCATATGCAGCAAAGAAAATTCAGCAGAGTTTAGGTATCCTATAACCCCACTTTCATCATGATTTGCCCATATGTCCCCATTCCAATTTATAGAATAACATTCATTCCCAATCAGTGCCCTCACTTTAACTGCAGATACCCTGCAAGTCTGAGAATTCAATTTGCATTTTAATTGATCTTCTCCTTCCCATGATAGGATTCTAAATTTGGTTTCTAAAACCTCAGATTTATAGCTACAAGAGATAAGAAATTCAGGATTCATGTAGTAAGTTTCATGTCATTCTTGTGGTGATCGAGCTTCGAATTTGGTGCTCTGAGCTCATCTGTTTTTTTTATGCAACTTTATGCAACGTTTAGGAAGAACAAGTCAATCTCATTATAATCATTATCTTTACAAAAATGTCCAAAAGCATCAAAAAAATGGTCATGCAAACCTTGCCTCTTAAAGATACCTGGGTGGGAGTTTCAAGGATGATAATTTGTGCAACTCTATTGTCACATTACATCAAGGTCTATCATTATCCTCTTTATCATTGGAAATGGTCATTAGAGCGTTCAGATCTAATCAGAATGGAGAACCAACTTCTGAGATCTCAGAATCAGTTCAGAAAACTATCAAGAATCACTGCTGGTACCAAAACCTATATTAGTCAGGTTCTCCAGAGAAACAGAACTAACAGGATATATGTTTCTATTTATAAAGAGGCTTATTATAAGAATTGGCTCACACAACACTGGGGACTGGAATATCTGAGCTCCATAGGGCAGGCCACAGGTTAGAAGCCCAGATAAAGGTAATATTGAAGTCCTTAGTTTGAATTCCCCAGAGGAAGATTGCTGGCTGTAATTTTTGGCAGGAGCCAATGTTGAAGTTGAGGCAGAAATTCTTCTCACTTCTGGCTTTTAAGATCTTTAATGATTGTACGAGGAGATTTCCACATTGCTGAAGATAATTTTCTTTGTTGATTGTAGATGTAATCAACTGTTTATAGATGCAAATCCTATATTCGGAATATTTTCATCATAATAAGCAAGACAGTACTTGACCAAACAACTTATACCTTATCCTAGCTAAGTTTTTACATGAAATTAACCATCACAAGTTTAATATTATAATGCTTATGAATTGATGCTATTGAAATAATAAAGAGGAAGTATGATATATATATATAAATATAAAAAAATAATCCATATATAAGCCATATGTAATCTCTTCATGAGCCAGAAAATTACAGATCATAAATTACATACATGTAAGTATGTATGCATAAGCATGTGTATCTATGTATGTACACCTATCTATCCAACTATTCTCTCTCTTCTATCTATCATCTATCTCTCTCCATCATACAATTATTTATCTATTGTTTATCACTTGAAATATTAAATTTAGTATAAGCAATATGAAATAGATGCTTGTCAAAGTAACATTCTGTTTAATTATATTTATATGGTGTGAAAAAAATATATAAAATCACACAAAAAAGTATAAAATAAAAACTAAAAATCCTTCCATCAAAATCTAACCCAGGGCAGCTGCTGTGGCTCAGCAGGCAGAGCTCCGACCTGCCGTGCTGGAGGTCTGGAGTTCGATCCCTGGTGCCTCCTGCCCATATGCAAACTTAAAAAAAAAAAAAAAAAAAAAAAAAATCTAACCCACGGGTGGTGCTATGGTGGCTCAGTGGCAGAATTTTCGCCTGTCATGTCGGAGATCCGGGATCAATTTCCGGTGCTTGCCCCCGCAGAACAAAAAAAAAAATGCAACACACACACGCACACAAAATAATGAATACATAAATGTAACCCACTACTAACATTTTTCTATGTATTCAGACAAGTATTTGAAGTACATATTTAATAAAAATGCATATGTGATCACATAATATATGCTATTCTGTCCCTTGCTTTTGACATAAAATGATACAGTTGAAGAATTTTTCCAAAGGAATCCATACAAATCTACCCAAAATGTTTCAGTCATTAATATTCCACATTAAACAAATATTTACTGAGCTCCTGTTAGGTTCCAGCAAAAGTACTGTTAATCTGCTTCACACAAATACCGTGAGGTAGGTTTTTCTGCTCATAATTTAACACGAAGTTACTGTGCCTAGGGAATTTACTTCACTCATTGAAGCTAGTTAGTTTACAGGGAAACCCTGATTCCAGTGCAGGACGTCTTTTGCCTATACCACCACCACCTCTCATATAAGGCAATAATATCCATATATGATGTCTTCATTATATATGAAGAGATTGTGCATGAATGCATAATAGGCATCTCCTACAATACTCCAGAGAAGCAGATAAGCGAAGTTAATCCTACAAGTAGACAGAGCATAACTAATTTTGAAGATGATATTTTGAATGCCTTGTTTAAATGATTCTAGTTTTTTAATTGAACTGTGAAGAAGGCGTATGTGTTCATTTCTGAGGTGACACTAGCTAATTTTCACCTTTCTAAAGTCACAACCTTTAAAATTGTTCCTTTTCAGGAGGTTTCATTTTTTCTTAAATAACTCTATTTCCAAATTACTTCAATAAAATGGAATAGAGATATTTTCAAGTTGTGAAACTTGAAATATTTTTGTGACCAAAAATAACAACTAATTCCTAACACACAAGCACTATTGCTCAAAATGCCTAAAATTTATTAAGGCAGAATATTGAGAAAATTTATTTATTTAAAAAGTATATAGTTAGGGTAGCTGCCGTGGCTCAGCAGGCAGAGCTCTGACCTGCCATGATGAAGGTCTGGAGTTCGATCCCTGGTGCCTGCTGCCCATATGCAAATTAAAAAAAAAAATCTAAAAAGTATATAGTTGGAAGATTGAGGCAGATTCAGTATTTACATTTAGGCACTAATCATACGTATTCATTGCAATGAAGCTTTGTACACATGCTGGCACAATGGCAATACATAATTTGTTGAAACATACCCTCCCCCATTATATTTTTTTAATAAACTTTTTTATTAATTAAAAAACTTAACAAAAGAACATTAAGATATCATTCCATTCTACATATACAATCAGTAATTATTAATATTATCACATAGTTGCATATTCATCATTTCTTAGAACATTTGCATCGATTTAGAAAAAGAAATAAAA
>PVIY010045351.1:0-19135 GCA_004026745.1 Myrmecophaga tridactyla | reverse complement strand
GGTGGGGGATCGGGGTGGGGGAGGGTGAGGGGGGCCGGGGTCAGAAGTGGGAGAATTCCTTTTCGGTCCAGCCCCTTTTGCACTGCGTGCATTTACATTTTCATTTTTTGACTAGGTCAGTCACGCAACCCGGTAAAGCAATGATTCCAACCGTATGAAAGGGTAAACGGTGGAAAGTCGGGTCCTTCCTTCCCTGACCCCGGGTCCCACCCCTCCCCGACTTCTCTTTCGCGGAGAACTGCACGCGATCGATTCATTGCTTGTGCATCCTCTCAGGGACACACGGCACCCGTGTAGATATATGTTGATGTGTTATTATGTATTTCTTCATAAACCAAAATCAATTTCATCCAGAAAAGAAGGAAGGCTGGGAAGAGAGGATTGGGTCCGGGAGCCTTCGGTGCGGGCAGCCCCAGCAGGAGGGGGGAAAACAGGTCAGTGATTCCCCCCCCGCTCTCCGCCGCAGCGGGGACTTCCCCTTCCCTTCCTCGAAAACTGGGCCCCTCACCCCGTGCCCAGGCACCGGGGCGCCTAACCCCGTGCCCTCCCTTCCACCAGCTCCAGGGCGCTGCAGGGCAGGGGAGGGGGCCGCCGTGTCTGGGGTCGCCCTCCTACTGAGCCCCAGGGAAATGGGGTCCTAGGGGGCGTTGCTCGCAAAGGCTGAGCCCCCAGGAGGGGTTCGGAGCCCCGTGGAGTCCCGGGTGTGGGGGGGGAGGTGCAGGGGCTCTCCAAGGTGGAGCCCCTGAGCCCACCCCGCGGCGGGGCCCCTGGGCTGGAGGGCCCCACGTGAGAAAACCCCGCGCCCCGCTGAGCGGCCGCCAGACAGGCTCTCCGCCTCACCTCCTCCTGCAACCAAAGCCCGTGGCTCAGAGGGTGACTTCCACGTTTAAAAGCAGTGTTTTTTTTTTTTTCTCCCAACTTTTTTTTTCTTGTTAGTGAAAATTTCAAATATTCAGAAAAGTCGTTAGAATAGTTCAGTGATTGTCAGTCTATCCACTGCCTCGCTGCGACGTTGTAAACACGTTGCCCTATTTGCTTTCTCTCTATAGGAGGTTTTTTTTTCCCTGGACCCTTTGAAAGTGAGATTGTGACCTTCACCCCCAAATACTTCAGCGAGCATCTGCTAAACAAGAACATTTTCCTACATACCCCAAAGTCTTCATGACGCTTAAAAAAAATCCATGATAAATCCCTCATATCTAATATGCAGCCCATAGTCACATTTTCCCTATAAGGTCTCTTCTAGCTCTTTGTCAAAACAACGTTCATTCAAGGTCCAGATAACATTTAGCTGTTATCTCTCTCTTTTTTTTTGTTTTTGTTTTTTTAATTATTTATTTTTAATTGATATTTATTATTTATTCACGTACCATGTAATCATCCAAAGTGTACAATCAATGGTTTACAATATCCTCTTATAGCTGTGCATTTATCATCACAAACCACTTTCTTCTTCTTTTTTTGTGAAAAATAACATATATACAAAAAAGCAGTAAATTTCAAAGCATATTGCAAGAATTAGTTGTAGAACAGATTTCAGAGTTTGGTATGGGTTACAATGCCACAATTTTAGGTTTTTACTTTCAAAGCTGCTCTAAGATACTGAAGACTAAAAGAAATATCAAGATAATGATTCCACACTCATACTCATTTGTTAAACCCAACCTTCTCTCAGAAGCTACATCTGAGCAACAAAAGAGGTCCTCTGGAGGTAACTTAGGCATACCTATAGGTAGACTAAGCTTCTCCACCATCACCTTTATCTTTCTCCAAACTCTTTGGGGGTATTTGGACTATGCCCATTCTAACTTTTTCATGTTGGAAGGGGCTGCCAATAATATGGGAAGGGGGATGGAACTAGCTGATGTTCTGGAAGGGCTGGTCCCTCTGCATTTCAGGACTTATCTAGTCCAGGGACCCATCTGGAGGTTGTAGGTTTCTGGAAAGTTACCCTAGTGCATGGAACCTTTGTAGAATCTTGTATATAATGCCCTAGATGTTCTTTGGGATTGGCAGGAATGGTTTAGGTTGGGGTTTGGCAAGTTACAGTAGGTAGCAGTGTCTCACTGAAGCTTGCATAAGCATGACCTCCAGAGTAGCCCCTTGATTCTATTTGAACTCTCTCAGCCACCGATACCTTATTTGTTACAGTTCTTTCCCCACTTTTGGTCAGGATGGCATTGTTGATCCCATGGCGCCAGGAACAGGCTCATCCCTGGGATTCATTTCCCACACTACCAGGGAGCCTTTCATCCCTGGATGTTGTGTGCCATGTATGGGGGAGGGCAATGATTTTACTTGCAGATTTGGGCGTAGTGAGAGCAGCTACATCTGAGCAACAAAGAGGTCCTCTGGAGGTAACTCTTAGACATACCTATAGGTAGACTAAGCTTCTCCACCTCATGCATAAGTCTTGGCCTATTGATTTAGGTGTCCCTAATGTTTGACACAGTGTCAGGAATTTCCCTGGTGGTAAAGTTTAACAGTTCTGTATTTTCTCTTCCATCCCTCAACAGGCTTTGCCAATATATTTTTTTCCAATACTTTTTGATTATCTGTTTAATATACTCTGGGATGTATCCAGGTATTAGATTAAGCTAATACAGGACTAAAGGCCCTTATACTTATTCTGGGTTCCCTGTGTTTGGATTGTTTAAATGATCTATCCAGACAGATTGAGTGAAGTTATGTGCTACAGAAAATTTAGGTTCTGGACAATAAAAACTTTTCTTCCTTTGGTCTCAAAGAGTAGATGAGGTTCTAAAATATAGACAATGTCCTCCTTACCCCTGTATTCTGAATTACCTTAATCCCAACCTGATCAGCTTTGTTTTTATTTCTAAATACCAAGTTATACATATATAAAACAGCCTCTCAAAATCCGGAAATAAAAATTACCACTCTGGATTGAATGTGACTGCTGTAAGAGTTTACAATCTAGTCCCCAGTTTTCTTATAAGTATTTTCTAAATGTGACTATACAATATTTGCTCTTTTATTTCTGGCTTATTTTACCTCACCAAATGTCCCTCAGGTTCATCCACAATGTTGCATGCCTCACAACTTTTTTCCTTTTCGTAGCAGAACAATATTCAGTTGTAGGTTTACACCATCATTTGCCAGTCTACTTCTCAGTCAGTGCATCCTTCAGCCACCTCCATTCATTAGGCATCATGTATAACGTCCTAAGTCAACAGTCCACCAACACTCTCAATTTTAGGTAATATCATTGTTCCCAAGAGAAAGATACCCAATAAACACACTCTCACCAATCTCTCTCTCTTTTTTTTAATTGGGCCACATAGCATGAGATTTGCTATTACCATTTTTGAGTGTATGATTCAATGGCACCAATTCCTTTTACAACATTGTGCCACCATCCTCACCTTCCATTACTAAAACCTTTTCATCACCCCAACAGAAACTCTTCAAATTTCAAAGATTCCCATTCACCTTAAAACAAAAAACAAAACAAAACAAAAAACAAGCAAGCAAACAAACAAAAAACCAATATAAACTTTTTGAAGATCCTGGGATGGTTGTCCTGTGGAAGCTTGAGGAGTTCCTACCTGCTAGAATTGCTTGATTGTTTCCTGGTGGGGTCATTTTTCTTGTTCCCTGGCCCCTGAATTTCATGGAAGCTGGAAGTTAGGAATAGAAGCTTGATTTGATTTGGGTTAAAGCCTTTAGACAGGAATTCTTCTGAGGGGGTGCCGTGCACTTCAGATCACATCTTACCTGGAGGGTCATGATGAAACCGCCCCCCTGACCACACCTGGGCAGGCCCTGCCCTGCCAGCCTTCTTTGCTGGCCTCCCACTGCATCCCTCTCCCTCCACTGGGGCTGCCTGACCTGGCAGGGCCCTGCCTTTGCTGTTTCCTCCCAGGCGAGCTCCTCCTTATCTTCTGATTTCAGCTCCCAAGTCTCCTCCTCAAAGGCCTTTCCTGACTGCCTTCCCCAAACTGCTTCCCCATAGCCCTTCTCTGTTTTCCTGTTTTATTTTCTCCACGGCACTCGTCTTTCCCTGACATTACCTTGTGTGTGTATCTGTCTGTGCATCGTCTGGTCTAGAAGGCAAACGCCACGACAGTGGGGCCCCAGCTGTGTCTGCAGCCCCCAGCGCTGTGTCTACTACACAGCAGGAGCTTGTAGTAGATTTTGATTGATGCTGTGACAAATTAATACCCACACGCTTAGTGGCTTAAAACAACACGAATTTATTGTCTTTCAGTTCTGAAGGTCAGAAGTTGTCAATCAGACTCAGTGGTTAAAATCAAGGTGTCTACAGAGCTGTGTTCCTTCTGGAGGTTTCTGGGGAGAATTTTTCCTTTCCTTTTCTTGACGCTGCTCACATTCCTTGGCTCATGTCCTCACCTCACTCCAACCTCTGCTTCTGTCATCACGTCTCTTCTTCTGGCTCGGACCCTCTTGCCTCCCTCTTGGAAGAGCTCTGGGCCCATCTGGGTAATCTAGAATGATCTCCCTCTCTCAGGACCCTGTACTTAATCCCTTTTTCCATGCATCAGAATATATGTGCAGATTCCAGGGATTAGGACGTGAACATGTCTGGAGGAGCATTATCCTGTCTAACACAATGCTTGGTAGATACTTTTTTTTTTTTACATGGGCAGGCACC
The DNA here is from genome assembly GCA_004026745.1 of Myrmecophaga tridactyla. Classification (NCBI taxonomy): domain Eukaryota; kingdom Metazoa; phylum Chordata; class Mammalia; order Pilosa; family Myrmecophagidae; genus Myrmecophaga; species Myrmecophaga tridactyla. The sequence goes on along the minus strand of PVIY010045351.1, from coordinate 14,499 downwards.
GGGAATTGAACCCGGGTCCTCTGGCATGGCAGGCGAGCATTCTTGCCTGCTGAGTCACCGTGGCCTGCCCTCGGTAGATACTTTTGAATGAATGAATGAAGCAATGAATGGATGAGTCCCTTTACAAATATAGCATCCTGAGTTCCTAGCCACTTGTGACTCTGTGACCTTGACCAATGCCTTCTTCCTCTGAGCCTCAGTTTCCTTCTTCGTTGGATGAGTTCTAAGCTCCTGCCATGTGCTTGGTGCCCTATGGACCTTACGAACTCCAAGAAGAGGAGACCCCGGCCTTTGAGAGCTTGGAGTGTGGCTTCTGGGGAGGGGCCTGGAAAGGAGAAAACCCAATGCAGTCTGCTCTGCCTACCCCCCACATACACCCAGAGAACTTTGAAGTCCTGAGGGGCTGTGCTTGCCACAGAGGTGACATTTCAAACGGCCCTTGATGCATGAGCAGGCGCTTGTGTGGTGGAGAGGCGGAAAGGACACGCACTCCAGGGCCAGGCCAGCCAGCCTCTTTGAGGAACTGCGAGAAGTGTGGTGTGATCTGTGGGAAGGGGTCTGATGGGGCCTGTCATGGGGACCTTGAAGGCCATGGTCACAATCAGGTGCCTGGTTTCTGCCCTCAGGTCCATGGGGAGCTACGGCAGGGTTTGTGGCAGGAGAGAGGCATGTGCAGCTTTGGGTCTGGACAGCTCGCTCTGGCTGCTGCAGCGTGGAGAGCGGACAGAGGGGCCAGCATCTGAGCATGAGGTGCAGGTGGCCTAGACTGGGTAGGGGCGGGGGGATGGAGAAGAGGGTGCAGGTCCCAGGGGGATTTAGGCGGGGGAATCAGTGGGACATGGTAAAGACTGAGTAGGGGGCAGGTGAGGGAGAGGCCAGCAGCATCAGGGGAGGAGGAAGAGCCAACAAGAAAGAAAGTGTGTGTGGAAGCTATTTACAAACAGTCGAGAGGACCATGGACTGGCCCGGGTTGGGACTGCATAGGAAAGGCCAGAAGAGGCTGGCGGGGGGGCAGGGCAGAGGAGTCAATCCAAGGAGTTCCTCTGCCTTTTTTTTTTTTTTTAACTTTTTTTATTAATTAAAAAAAATTAACAAAAAAACATTAAGATATCATTCCATTCTACATATACAATCAGTAAATCTTAATATTATCACATAGTTGCATATTCATCATTTCTTAGAACATTTGCATCGATACAGAAAATGAAATAAAAAGACAACAGAAAAAGAAATAAAACGATAATAGAGAAAAAAGATTATACATACCATACCCCTTACCCCTCGCTTTCATTTACCACTAGCATTTCAAGCTGAATTTATTTTAACATTTGTTCCCCCTATTATTTATTTTTATTCCATGTGTTCTACTCTTCTGTTTCCTCTGCCTTTTGAGGGAAGGCAGTGATGGAGGTCTCCTCAGTGATGGAGGTCTCCAGAGGGACAAGCTGGACCTCAATTCCAGGCCGGGGTTTGGGGCCATTAGCCCCTGTCCACATTCTCACTTGATTTACAAACGACCTCTGAGATAAATAGATAGGGATGCGAAACCATCGCCCCCATTTTCAGATGGGTAAACCGAGTCCCAGAGACATCGCATGGCACAGCCAAGTATCCTTGGAGGCCAGACAGATCTGCAGACCGCCCAGCTCCTCGAGGCTGGAGGCCCCACCAGAGGGGGATTTTGCAGGTCCCTTGAGACCCAGAGCACAGGGGAGGGTGGGGGTCCCCTCTGAGTGGTTCCCGACCACAGAGAATTTCCTCCAGTTTGGAGGAAGCGGGAGTTCTTCTTTCACAGTCTGAATGTCAGAGATTCTGGGCTCACCGGTGACTAAGAGTGCCTGAGCATTGTGGGTTGCGGCAGGCGCTTAAATACCAGACTTTCCTGCCATCAGTGATTCCAGACTCCTGGGCTGGGACTCAGGAAAGGAGCATGGCCAGCCTGCAGACTCCACTCCTGGCTGCTCTCATCCTCCTTGCAATAATGCTTCAAGCCACCGAGGCAGGTGAGACTGGGGAGAGGGAGGGTCCCTGCGGAGGCCAGGGGCAGACGCAGGGGTACGGGCCTCATGCAGTGGAAAGAGCACTGGACCAAGAGCAGTAGTCTGCTGCTGACTCTTATGGCTTCTCTGGGCCTCAGTTTATGCAACTGTTAAATGGGTGGTCTACAAGGCTCGGAATCTAGGATCTGTCTTAGCAGTTTCAGAGGAGGAGGGGATTGGTGTAGGTATGGTCTGGGGGCCTCCTGCCCCAGAGACATCCAGCAACAGGCACTTGGGGTGTGGAGGAGGAGCCCCTTAGGGGAGCCAGCCTGAGTGGCGAAAGGCAGGAGCTGGGGTAAGGGACCCTGCCTTGGAAAGCTGGTCCTGATGCCCACCACTACCCATTTTTGCTCCAAAACCTGCCCTCAGCACTGGGTTCCTGGCTTCTCTTCTTCACCCCAATGTAAATGCCCCTGCCCTATGTTGAGTAGGGAAAGAGCACTGGACTGGGAGTCAGGCAGATATGAATAGCAACTGCTCACAGTTACTGGATTTCCTGAGCAATTTCCCTGAAGTAAACACCCCATAAGGTTGATACTATTATTACTCCCTTAGTCAGAGAAAGAAACTGGGCTCTGGCCATGTTAAATGACTTGCCCAGGGGAGCTGGTGGCTCAGGGCAGAGTAAGACTCAAATACAGGCGACCTGACTGCAACCCTGGTTAGCCCTGGTCCTGACTTGTGCTGTGTGGCCCTAGGCAAATCAGTCCCCCTCTCTGAGCCTCAGCCTCTCAGTTGCCCAAGGAGGCAGAGTAGAGCAGATGTGCTGTGAAACAGGGCTTTTCAGACACTCGTGTGCTTACAAACCACCTGGGGATCTTGTTAAAATGCACCTCTGATTCATCAGGGCTGGGCTGGGAGCTGAGCACTTCTCACACGCTCCCAGATGAGGCTGCTGCTGCTGGTCCATGACCCTCACTTTGAACAGCAGGTTTCCAAGATTCCGCTCAGTTCAGAGTCTCTTAAGTCCCATCTAGAAGCTTGGGGCATCTGGTACTTCTGAGTCCCTCCCCCTTGAGCTGCCCGGCCCAGTGTGTTTAGACCTGGGCCCTTTAGTGGCTTCTCAGGTGGAGTCTTTAAGGGCCCAGGACCCCCTGGGTGCCAGCCCTCCACATGAGAACGGAAAAGCTGCATCTCTTCCCTGGAGCCTGGAGGGACCCAGGGTCAGGGGTTGCGGCTGAGGGTGACCACTGGCACCTGCTCCCCCCAGGTCCCTACGGCGCCAACGTGGAAGACAGTATCTGCTGCCGGGACTACATTCGTCACCCCCTGCCCTCGCGAGTAGTGAAACATTTCTTCTGGACCTCAGACTCCTGCAGGCGACCTGGCGTGGTGTGAGTAGGGAGCTGGTGGGGGGGGGGGCCTTGGAGGGAGGGCCCGAGGCTGTGGCCAGGATGGCACGGGCACAGGTGGGTGGGGAGGACCCAGGGGTGGGAGGAATGCAGGTGGACGTCAAGGCTAGCTGGGAGTGCCCGACTAGAACAGATGCTGCTACTTGGTTGGGCACACCAAGAACGAAAGCTGAGGTGATCATTCAACAAATATCATCGAGTCCCCACTACGTGCCAGGAGGTGAGCCGGGTTCTGGGGCTGCAGAGTTTGAATGAACAGGACCCTGTCCCCATGGTTTTAGGGACTGCTCATCCCGTTTGGAGCTACATCATCTGCTCCTTTTCATCTTCCTTCCCTTCCCTGTTGATTGCCTCTTTTGGAGAGGGGTCTGCAGGTGAAAAACAAAGAAGGGCTCATCACTTCAATCCTGAGCCTCAGTTTTCCCATCAGTATAATGGGAATAATAGCCTTCATTTATTTTTATTTATCGAACACGTAGAGAGCATTTGTTAAGTATCGGGCACTGTTGTTTGCACTTTATGCTATGACTCATTTAATCCTTGACATACCCCTGGGCAGGAGGTGCCATTAATCCTTTTGCAGTTGAAGACCCAGGCAGAGAGAGATTAAGGGGCTTCTTGAGCATTATGGGACACAGTGCCATTAATGGAAGGCGGGCAGGGCCACGCCTGGCACATAACAGGTGCTCAAGAAAAGATAGCCCTCACCTGATCATTGCATTTCTGAGCTGGACGGGACTCTGGAAGGAATGTGACTTGTCACCTGGGGAGACTGAGGCTCAGAGAGGGACTGGGGCCTGCCCAGTATCACACAGCAGGAGAGGCAGGCTGCCCTCTGGGTTCACAGCGTGCCAGGCACAGTCAGATCCTGCCAGACGTGGCACTCGGGCAAGGTGCTTTACGTCTTTGGGCCTCAGTATCTTCAGCTGTAATACATGTAGCATAATAGTTCCTCATAGGGTTGCAGTAAGGATTCATTAAGGAAATCCACATAGAGGACTTAGGCCAGCTCTGGGCACAATGATGTAGCACCTTATTCTGAGCAGTTCAGTATATACATTAACTCAACAAATCTTTATCAAAACCCTGTGTTGTTGGACTATGATTATCATTCCCATTTTGCAGCTGTGGAAACTGAGGCTCAGAGAAGTTAAGTGAACTTGCCCCAGATCACACAGCTAGCAAGTGGCAGAGCTAGGCTCTGAACCCAGATAGGCTGTGAACCCAGATAGGCTGCGAACCCAGATGCTCAGGGGGCAGAGCCTCAGGAGAGCATCCCCTGTGGGCACCTCTGAGGCCTGAAGCACACGCAGAGTGACAACCAACACATAGAAGGAAGAAGGCAGTAAGGTTATCCTGACTGTGAGGGCAGCCTGCCTCTCTTGCTATGTGATACTGAGCAAGCCCCAGTCCCTCTCTGAGCCTCAGTCTCCCCAGGTGTCACATTCCTTCCAGAGTCCCTTCCAGTTCAAAAATGCAATGATCACGTGAAGGCTATATTTTCTTGAGCACCTACTATGTCCAAAGTCCCAACTCTTGGCCACTACTCCAGAGTCTCCCTTCCATGGCAGTGTCAGTGATTAAAATTAGACTGTTGGGAATTTTCTTTCTTGGCCTGGCCTGGCGCTCAAGTCTGGGACTGAGGGGTTGAGGGTCTGAGAAGTCTTTGCTGCTCCTCTTTCCTTCTCCGTCTTGAGAAACATGCTTTGCATATAGTAGATGACTGGTAAATCCTAAGCCATTCTATAGAACAGGTAACCTTGCATACAGCAAGTGCCTCATAAATGCTAAGCCACTCAGGCATCTCTGCATACAGATGTGTGTGGCACCCTTGCTGCATGCTCAGGCTGCCTCATTGCATCACTGGTGTCTCCTCCTTCCAGCCTGCTAACCACCAGGAACATGAAGATCTGTGCCGATCCCAGGCTGTCCTGGGTGAAGAAGACTCTCCAGAAGCTACGGAAGTGAAGGGAGGCCTTGCCGGAAGACCATGGCCTCTGCTCCTTCAGGAAGACTCACGGCACCCAACTTTCCCATCATTATAGCCAGTCCCCAGCACCTAAGCCTGTGCCAAGTTCTCTCCCTGAGTTCCCTGTTCCCCATCCGTGCAGCCACCACCCTCGGTTAGGCCTCCATACTGTCTCTCCCACCTCTCCTCTGATCCTGCCAATCCATCCTATGCCCCACAGCAGCTAGAGGGTCTACAGTCCCGGTCAGTCACTCTCCTCCTCAAAATCCTTCCGTGGCTCCCCAGTACCCTAGGCTAAGTGAGAACTCCTGAGCCTGGCACTGCAGTCCTCTGGATCGTGGTCCCCAAATCGTCTCCAGCCTTGATCTCTCTTCCCTTCATTCATGTTGGGCTCCAGCTCCCTGTTCTACAAACCCAGGCCATGCTTTCTGTTTGGGGGCCTTTGCCCAGGCTGTGCCTGACACTCGGAATGCCTTTCCCATCACCTCCACACGTCCAACCCCACCAGTCCTCCAAGGAATTGCCCAGACCAAGCAGCTAGTAACCGACTTCCATTTCTCAGACTTCCCCTGGCCCTTTGTACCTTCTTAATAGCCCTGATCACAGTCTGCCCAGATCCCTCAGGATTTGGACGCTTGTTCTCCAGCCCCAGTGGCTGGGCCAAGGTGCATGTCTGAGTCACTCTTGTCTCCGCACCTCCAGCAAAGGGCCTGGCCCAGAACAAGAGTTTAGCAAGTAGCTGCAGAATGAGTCAATAAAAGTAATGTGTCCCCCCCCCCAAAAAAAAAGTAATGTCCCTTCCTTGCCTCCCAGAAAGGCAGTCAACCATCAATACAGAGACTCAAAGTCACCAATACAGGGGCCAGCTGAGTCAATTGTGAAGCCCCAAATTTGCCTGATTGGCCTTTCTTTTCCATTTGACCTACTTTTTGGGCTTTTTCACCCTTCTTGCTTCCCTCAGGCTTTTACTGCTCCCCCAACTGCCAACACCCAGGCCTACTCTTTTCAGGGTACCCCACATTCCACTTTCCTTTCGTCCTTCTCCAAACAGCTGATAAACAAATTTAAGCTATGGTGTGAATGACTACCTTGGCTTGGTGTTATAAGCTCTAGTATATTTGTATACAAAAAGAGGGCAAATGTTTAGGCCAAGTGAATAAATGGAAGAATTTTAGGAACTGGGTAGGGAGGAGACAGGATAGAGCTTTCCTGGCCCTGAGAGGCAGCGGCTATTATAGAGTAGCTCTGTTTGTGAGTGTGTAATGTGCAGATAAGTGAAGGAGACCAGTGGATCTTGTTGTCAGGATGACTTAACCCAAACTAAGGGCTGGGATTTTGGGTTTATTTTGTCTCCCTGGGATAGCAGAGTCTCCAGGTAAAGGAAATAAGCTTTACATGTGTTTCTCCCTGGTGAGGGAGTATGATGCAGCTTAGCATGGAGGTGAGGGCTGTGTGACATTGAGGAGACCATTTAACCTCTCTGAGCCTCACCTAACAAACAAGGGTGAGAATTCCCACCTTATGGGTTGCTGTGGGGTTCTGATCCAAGGCCTGGGGAATAACACTTTGCCAGCAATAGCTCAGTGTCTCCTAAGGTCTATGTTCCCCTAGGACCCCTGCTGGCCGTAATTAGAGCCCTCAGATGGTGGGATCCCTCGCCCCTTCCGGGTTTCTGTCCTGTCCTTGCCACTCAGGCCTTCTGGAAAATAAATGATCTAAAACAGTGTCTGCTTTGGTTCCTTGGTATTTGCTGTCCCCGTGGCAGGGGTGAGGTGGGGAGGGTGGGTATACCCTGGTCCCCCTCTCCCAGTGGGGAAGCCCTTGACATTGAGATGTAAGGCGACTTGCCCAAGGTAACCCTTGTGGGGGGTGGGAATCCAGGACTGGATACAAAGCACCTGTACCAATAAGGAAGCTCAGGGATTTGTCCCAGAGTCCCCACTTACCACACCTGGCCCACCCTGGGACCAGCTGTCAGATGGTCTTCAAGAGCTTTAAGCAGTATATTCATTAATTCATTCAATAACCCACCTTCAACTCTCCCCTTCAAGGGTGGACACTGAGGAAGAAAGAGGAGAGTGTGTTAGGCAGGAAAGACTATCCCCTACAACAAACAACTCCAAAATCTCAGTGGCTCCACTCAACAGGAGTTTATATCTTCTCATAGGAAGTCTAATCAGGCAGTACTGGCCTGTGGGCAGCCTTCCATGTGGTCATTCAGAGACCCAGTCTTTCCTGGGCTCTGCTTTCTGCGAGAGCCCTGACTCCTCTCCAGCCAGTCAGCAGATAGGGAAAGAGAATAGAAGGTTGTGGGCCAAGCAAGGAAGAGGTACTCATCATTTCTGCCCACGTGCCACTGGCAGAACCCAGTCACATGGCCACACCTGGCTGCAAGGGATGCTGGGAAATACAGCCAAGATGTGTGTCCAGGAGGGAGAGGAAGTGGGTTTGGGAACACCTTGTCCTGGTGTTGAACTCGACTAGCCTCCCCTGAGCTCCCAATCCCTCACTTTCTTGGAGTTCCTGGACACAGTGCACTCTACCAAAACAACCACAAGAATACCTCTGCCCTCAAGCTGTTTTCAGTATTTCCTCAGAGTAAAAAATCCCTGCATAGGTGTCTTGGTACAAGTGGCCTTTGGTCTCCTGCAGCAATCAGGAGCTCTAGAACATTTGTTTTGGGGGCAGGGAGGAGCGACAGAAGGGCACACACGTGGATTCAGACAGACATGGGGACAAACCTCAGCTCTACTCCTCAGTGACAGGGTATTGGAGCAAATTGCTTTGCCTCTCTGAGCTTCAGTTTCTCCCTCTGTGAACGGGGTGGGGGGGGTGGGGGGGGTGGAAGTGGGGCAATAAAAGCCCAAAAGCGGGTGGGTGACAGGGGCTCAGGGGCAGAGTTCTTGCCTGCTATGCCGGAGACCCAGGTTCAATTCCCCGTGCCTGCCCATTGCAAAAGAGAAAAGAAAAGAAAAGAAAAAGCACATATGCCTGCATGTGTTTGAGAGAATCCTGTGAGATGACAGTGTATGACCAGGCATGTGCACAGACAGGAAATTCAAGGACAGGTAGGTGGCCATTCACATTGGCCAGAAAAGTTGGGCTGGGCCGAGTTGGGTGGGGCAGGGAAGAGCTGGGCAAGACTGCCCCCAGGGGAGCCTGGAGGTGGCACCAGCCTCCTGTGTCCTTCCCTTCACCCTAAATTGTTCCGCTGGTGGATCTGCTGTTCCCCAGGGGCATCCTTCCTTCCAGTTTCCTGGCGCTGCTCATTTTCTAACTGTTGCTCTAGTTTGTCTCAACTCAGAACTTTCCCAGCTTCCCTTTGTCCCTAGACATTTTTCACTCCAGTTTCAAAGACCTCTGCGGTTTGGTCCAACTGCAGCCTTCCTGCCCACCCCTTCCTCAGAGCCAATGGCACTGAGCTGTGCTCCATCACCTGAGTGGGTCCTGGGCTTGTCCCCTCGCTTAGGGTTTTCCCTTAGCCTGGGGTGGTCTGTGAAAATCCTGCCTGTCTGCACACTGCAGGAGGCAACATTCGTGCCATACTTGTGACTCACAAAGGGAAAAATAAAACCTCGACGGACAGTCACCTATCAATTCATCAAGGCTGCCAGTCCAACCGATAGTGGGACAGCCTGACAGTCTGCCCCTCCTGGTGTGTGCGAGGCGATGTCTCCAGCACCGCTCATGAAGGATTCTTGAAAAAGTATATCTGAGTATGATCTAACTGAGCCTTTAGATCTAACTTTCAGGTTACAGGAAAAAGCCTGGAATAGAGGAACAACATAAATGACATCACAGGAAATAATTAAATGACTTAAGAATTAGGACATTTTCTAAAACTGGTCTTGACTCTTCAGAAAGTCAATGTCATGGAAAATGTGCAGGGGGGCTATTAGTAGACTAAAAAATTACCAAAGGCAATGCAGGAAACTATATTTGATAATGGTAAAAAAAAAAAAAGAAGAAGAAGAAGAAAGAGAGAGAGGGAGGCGGAGAAGGAAAAGGAGAGAGGAAGAAATATAGAGAAGGAGGAGGGAGGGTGAGGAAACTATGGAGTACATTTACATGTTGGGGACAATTAGGAAATTTACATAGGACTGGGTATTAAATGACAGCTAGGGATTATTGTTAATTTTGTTAGGTGGTATAATAGTATATTTATGTAAGATATTGTCTTTATACTAAGGAGATGCATGCTGAAGTATTTAGGAGCAAAATGTCAAGGCATCTATAACTGGCTTTGAAATGGTTTGACAAAAAAAATAAAGCAATACGGAAAAATGTTGATCACTGAACATAAGTGGCAGAAATGTGAATGTTCTTTGTACCATTCCTTCTTCTTCACCATATGTTGTGTTTAAAATTTTTCAAATTGAAAATGTAAAAAATATATATATATATAATAACTCTGCCCATTTCCCAGGTCTGATTGAGACATCATCTTGCTCTCTCTCCCCAGCCTTCCTTGACTCCTTCAGAATAAAGGTCTCTCTCCCTCCCTCCCGCAGCCCCTGAGCCCGGCAGTCTCTGGCAGGGTTTGCATCTTCTCCCTCTCACTGAGCTGGGGCTCACTGAGGATCAGGGCTGCAGCTTATTCTTCTTTGGCTCCTCCTGTTCCACCACGAGACAGGGACGCAGCAGAGTTTAATAGCAAACACCAAAGGCATTCTGCGAGCCAGCAGCGTGGAAGCGCTGAGTCTCCTTTACTCCCTCAGTGAGTTGGGGAGGTGGTTATTCGCACCCCATTTTACAGGTGGGGAAGCTGAGGCACAGAACAATGGAGTAGCTACGTCACCCTGCAGCAGCGGTGGCGCCATACCTGGCTCCAGGTCTGTGCCTGGGTACTGTGTTTTGAATTGAATTTAAACTCATTCAATCCTTAAACCCTGATGAAAACTGGATTGTAGACCGCATGCTTTATACCAAGGCTAAATTTCTTACGGTAGGTAACTCTGTGGAAGTAATATGAAATTCACGGAGCATGATGCATACAAACTACTTCCAGAGATTTACAAAACGATAGATAAATAAATAGAGGAGAAATGGATAGATGGATGGATGGAAAGATGGATGGGTAAATAGTAGAAAGTCTGATTGATATGACAACGGTGGCAAAATGTTAAAATTTGTGGCTCTGGGTATCTGGAGGGATTATGTTGGAGTTCTCTGCATGGATTCTGTAAATTTGAAATTATTTCAAAATAAAAAATTTAAGGCAAAAAAAAAAATCCTCATGAAGGATGGGGGTGGCCATCCCCATTTTGTGAGGGGAGAAGCTGAGATGGAAAGGGTAGGGACCTCCCCACGGACTGAACAAGGGAAAGCGCAGCTGTGCTGTCTTTGCCCTCCCCCCCCCCCATGCCGGGCTCTGCTCTGGCACTTCGTGGGCATAAACTCCTTTAGTCCTCACGCCGGTCAGGGAGCGGTGCAGGGAGCTGGCGGTGGTCGTAAATATGACCAGGGCAACTCCAGGCTCCCCCATTTCCTGGCTGGTGACCTCAGGAAATTTCTTAACTTCTTGCCTCAGCCTCCCCACCCCTATCCTGGGTGGTGATAACAGGGTTTTGCATGTCGTGATGATTCTGTGAGCTCATTCTGCAAAGCCCTAAAGCAGGGCCTGGCTAATGTGGCCATCCCCATTTTACAGAAGAGGCTCAGCGAGGTAAGGAAGTTTTCTGAGCTCACGGACCTAGAGCTGGAGCTAGGCCTTCAGATCCCAGAGCTCTTGCTTCCTAAATAGTCCATGGAGCATAATCCAGGGGCTGGGGAATGAGGCTTTCTGCCCCCAGATAGTTTGGTCCAGCCTGCCTCTTGTCCTTGACTAAAGGCTTTCCAGGACATCTGCCTCCCCTGGCCCCTCTGCCCCCTCCTTCTCCTCTTTTCCTATCCCCTCTTTCTTTTCCTTCCCTCTCCTCCTCCCTGCTTCCCTCCCTTCTCCTCTCTCTCCTGCCCACCCATTCTTCACTCCTCCTTCCCTTATTCCCTCCCTCTCTTCTCCTCTTCTCCTTCTCCCTCTCTTCTTACTTCCTCTCCTCCTTTCCTCTCACCCCTCCTCTGACCATGGACAGAGCAGAAAGAGCCCTGGAAAGAGTCCTTATCACTCTTTGCCCCCCTCTGGACCTCAGTTTCCCCAGCTGAAAAGTGAGGCATTGGGCGACAGAAACGTGAGATTTCCAGCTTCATATCAGCTGGGGCTGTGACAGAGCCTCCGAGCGGGAGTGGACGTTGGCCCCTGCGCTCCTCCCAGCAGGCAGCACCACACCCAGGCAGCCCTACTGTGCTGGGCGGAGGGGTGCCGAGGAGAAAGGGAGGTGCCCCCCAGCCTCGGGAGCTGTGGCCCTTCTGCCAGTCCAGGCCAGACTGACTGGCTCAGGGGCCGGGGACACTGACTCACAGACTAACTGGTTTCCCTCTGGCTGCAGCCCAGGGACACACAGCCCAGTGAACCCCTGGTCTGAGGCTGGGCGAGGCGCCTGCGCGGCTCTTCTAGGGTCTCAGGGACTGTTCCGCCGCCTTCAGGGACCGTGGAGGTTACTGCAGGGGCCTGCTGCACCACAGCCTGCAGGCATTAACGCCATCTGGGGGGAGTCTGCTGGCTGGTCCTGCCTGCTCCTGTCCTAGTGATCCCCCCATGGGCCAGTAGGAGAGTGAACCTGGAGGTTAGAGCCCCCACATTGGATTAGCCCAACTCCCTCCTTGTTACTGAGGTCTCAAGAGAGGCAGCCCTCCCCCAGGGCCCGGCTGCAGCTAATGAGGAGCTGGCGTGGGGGGCTGCAAGTTACCTGGGATGGGGCTGGCAGCCGCATGGTCCCCGCCAGCTAGCTGGGGGACAGAGTGGAGCCAGGAGTGGGTGCAAAGGAGGGAAGGAAAGGGAGGGGAGTGGAGGCAGGGAGGGCAAGGCTCTGTAATGTGTCCTGAGCTGCCACAGCCCCACTCATGGCAAAGCCTCGTCTCTGTGGAGGTGGGAGGTGAGTTCGCCATCCTGATGCTCTGTTTAACCTGGGGGTGGAGGTGGGGGGTTGGTTCCACCCCTTCTCTGGCCACCTGTCCATACGAGGTTGGACTGGGTCATTTTTTCAGCAAACACTATATGAGTCCCTACTGTTTGCCAGGCTCCATGCTGGGCACAGGGGATGCATTGATGAATGCGCCCCCACCTGCCTCCCTGCCCCAGAGCTCACAGTTCAGTGCTCCAGGGCTCTTAGCCAAGGGCTTGGGGCTTTAAGGGGTGAAGGTGTGGGGCGAGAACTCCCAGACCAAAGGCGAGCATGTCAGACCCAGGCTGGCGGGGCCGATGCGGGCTCCCGTCCTGCCTGCAGCCAGCTCTCCGAGCCTCTGTCCCACGGTTCTTTTGTTTATTGCCCACTTAGGAGCTAGAACCCCAGGCCAGTCCCAGCAGCGTGAGCCGGTTCCCGGGAGGCGCCTGGGCATGGGCGAGGTGAGGAGGCCCTCTGACACCCCAGCAGGCCCGGTCTGGCCTTCCAGGCAGGTCCCAGTGTGAGCCGCGGCAGCACTGAGAGCAGCCAGCCCTGGACCCCCTGCTGCTGTCCCCGCCCAGAGCCCTGGAGCCAACTCGGTTCCTTGGCAACATCCCGAGGAATCCAGCCGCCGCGCACCGGCTCCCTTCCTCTCCCCTCCCCCTGCCTGCTGCGGGGGCCGGGAGGCGGAGGCAGCCGCGTCCCAGTATAAAAAGCCACCGCGCTCCGGTGAGGGGACAGCACTGAGCTCGGACGAACGCCGCGCGACCCTGGCCCCCGCCTGGCCCCCCGCCCGCCCTCAGCCATGACTCCCGGATCCCTCTCGTGGCTGCTCCGCCTGGCTGCCTTCTGCCATCTGACCAGCTCGCTGACTGGTGAGTGGGGCCTGGACTCGGGCCTGAGCAGGGTGGGGGAGCCCCCAGCCTCAATTCTGCCCCTCAGCCCGAGACATCGGGGCCCCCAAGACCTTCCCAGGGTAAAACAGGTCTGGGGTCTGATCGCGGCGCTTTCCTGAGGATGTTCCTAGAGGCTGAGCCCCTTGGATGCCGATGGCCACTCCTGCCATTGGGCTCTGTCTCCAGAGACTGCCTCTGCCTGGGCCAGAGAGCAACACGGACAGGCAGTGTGGATGGCGCGAGGGTGCCCAGGTGTGTGTGTTCCAGGAGGGTGGGGGATGGTGGGCGCCCAGGAGGCTCCTGGTGGGAAGCAGGTGGCAGGCCCCGGCTGGCAGTGGTTAACTCCCACTCAGGGTTAATGCGTAACCCGCAGCCCAGACTCCTGAGTCTCAGCCTGGCCCTGGGCCAGGCCACTGTTGGGACTTTCTCCTGCGCTAATCTCAAGACCCCCAGCAGTAAGGGACCCAGGCCCAACAAAGGTCAAGGCCACTGCTAATCGTGGACTGGGCTCATTGCTGCTGCTCTGGCCTGTAGCCCAGTTCCCTCTGCGCAGCTTTCTTCTCCTTCCCCCATCACAGAGTCTTCCTCCTCCAAGCACAGTTGAGAAAATGCTTTCAGCTCCAGTCACTCGCTTTCTGGGGGGAGCTGGTAGGGCATGGTGTATCCATTCCCGCTGACCCGAGTAAGGTGGAGGCTCAAAGAGGTTTAGAAACTGGCCCAAAGATGCACAGCCAGCAAGCAGGGCAGGAGAGGGCAAGGTTTGCTAGATGGGATGCAGGAGAGAGGACCCAGCTCCTGAGTGGACAGTTATAGGCCGCCCCATCCTCTGGGAGTACCTGGCTGTGGGATAGGGTGAGGCTCAGAGAGGGTGGGATCAGGCCTTAGATCACACAGCAGGCCTCTGGGAAGATGAGAACCAGTTCCCCATTTCCAGGACACTGCCATGGAGCACACTTTCTCCTGAGTCCCTTTCTCTAGGGAAAACCATCAGTGAGGCAGGGAGCGGGGGTGGGGGTGGGGTGGGGGGGACAGTGCAGGTGCCTGTTTCCTAGGTGTGCCCCCCCAGGCCTGAGGGGCTTGGGGATAGTGAGCACTGGAAAATGGGGGGTCAGATGGTGGCTGGTTTGCCACAGCCTTGCTGTGTGACCCCAGGCAAGGTCTTGCCTTCTTCTCTGGTTCCAGATGCTGCATCTTTAAATATAGCTATTACTTCCTGGGGGTGCCATGAGGCTCCAATGCCTATGAGGGCATTTTGGAAGAAGA
>PVIY010045350.1:0-19134 GCA_004026745.1 Myrmecophaga tridactyla | reverse complement strand
CCTGAACCCCCACTGTACCCCCGCCCTGGCCTTCCCCACTCTGCTTCCCTCACCTGAAAATTACAGTGACGCAAGCAGAGGCTCCAGGGATCACATAATGAGACAGACTCCGGTCTGCCCAGCCCGGCAGTGGGAATTGCCGCTGGATTTAACTGGCACCATAACCTCCGATTTGAAGTTCCTGGAAAGGAAATGAAGTCACCGTCTTAAATATTTGAGGAAGGAAGAAGAGCTGAGGGTGGTTCTCTGTATCTGCAGCATCCACTCAGCTCACCCATTGTGAGGTTCAGAAATTACAAGCCACCCCCCACCCCTGCAAAAAAGACACCAAGACAACTCAGCACCCAGCACCCCTGGGCCCCCAAAACATGGATGTCCCCAAAACCCTCTGGGAATCTAATGCTCACCACAGCTCCACACGGGCGTTTATAATTTTTGTGGCTTCACTGAGCTTTATCAGTACCTCTCAGAGGCAGGCTCAGCAGGTAAATGTTCATTGACGAACCCGGTTTTACAATGCACAAATTAGCAATGGACGTTGACTGACTTGTTAGTGTCGCCACAGCTAGTGAGTGGTATGGACAGGGGGTCAGGGCTGGGAGCCTTTCCCTTGATCCCCAGTGCAGAGCTCTATGGAAATGCCTTTGAGTAAGAGGGACCCTTTGCTAATCTCCCACAGTCCCATTGCCTGAGCTCTTTCAGACCTCAGTCTTTCTTTGGCTGAAAATACGTACTGTTTTTTGTTGGCCTTTCTGAGGAGCGTGGGCTCGGAGCAGTAGGAGGACTTCCCTTTGCCTCCGATGCTCAGACAGCTGGAGCAGCAGCCACAGGGCCCGGCGGCCAGGGGCCCCTGCTGCATGGGGACCAGGCTGCTGCTGATGTGGAGGGAGCCATTGATCAGGCAGTTGAGGGACCTGCCGCCTGGGGCAGTGGGTCGGGGCCCGTGCTGGCAGGGCAGCCGGACCAGGGCAGGGAGGACTACACTCTGGTCCAGGGCGGGTGCCTCGGTGATGGCGATCTCAGGGGAGCCAGATCTACAGGATTCTGAGGCTTGGGGGACGGGGGGCCTGTTCTCCACCTCTGGGCGGGCCCCTGGGCTGTGCAGATTCATGTGCAACTTCCTCATGTGGTGGACCACGGCTGCCGCGTTGAAGGCTTGCTGAGGAAACAAAAGACCAGCCTCTTGCCTTCTCCACCCTCAGAGGGCCCACGGGGGCTCAGGCTTTGCCCCGTGGCCTCCCGAAACCAATGTGCCCAGTTCTCATTTCAGAGAGGATCTAGGGAGCTCCCATGGCTTCTGGGATCTACTCCATGAAGAGGCCCAAGAACAGGCCTCTGCCCAGCCCCTTTCTCAACCCAGCCTCCAGGGGCTCAGAGCAGCCTGCTCAGGGGAGAGCCTCATCCCAGCTTACCCTCCACTTGCTCTTGGCAAAATTCTTCTGGATCTGAAGGCTGACTGATGGGTAGATGTCCCGGTGAAGGGCTGTGTTTCCATCAATCCTGTGGAGGCGGGCTAGTTGGTGGCTATGGAAACGCAGCCAGGTTTGGGCAGGGGGCTACTTTGGAGGGGCAACTTGGATTGTCACCATAATTTAGCTCACAGCCTTCCTTGGAATCTGCCTCTCCTGGAAGTCTTCCTCAGTGAAGTCATCCAACACAAGCTGCCCTTCTTCTGTTCCCTTAGCCCCTTCTTTCCTCATCACTAAGTGTTCCTCAGATACCTGCCATGTGCCCAGCACTGCGCTTGCTACTAAGGGACCCAGACAAGTAAGACACATGGATCCTGATCCCTGGGAATTTAGTTTAGTTGTGGGGAGTTGTTTCATACCATGAGCTAGAGCTATCAGTGGTAAGACATATAATTCATAAAGAAAGCTTTAGGAACTTGGAGATGGAGGAATCAGGGACTTCGAGGAAGGGGTAGAGACTGACCTGGGTCCTGCAAAATGCTACATACAGGGCAAGAGACAGGACATTCTAGGTAGAGAAAATAGTATGGACTCAAGGTGTACTTAGGAAAGAGCTTGCTATATTTAGTAGCTATATATAGTGGGCAGAGCAGGGAGAGAAGTATAGTTTACAGGCCTACTTGGAACAGGGAAGGTTTGTTGGAATCTGGAAGATTAGGTTGGAGATAAAAGGTCAGGCCAGATTAGGAAAACCCTTGGGATGGGGTTGGGGAGAAGACCCAGGCTCCATGTGATAGGAAATGGGGACCTATTATAAATTTTTGAGCTGGGGAGTTGCATGAAAAAAAAAAAAAAGATGTTTCAGACCTTATTTCCCTTCTTTACCAGTTTGTTGTTTTGTGATTGTTCTTAAATCACTTCATATGGTACATATGGGCTTTGACCCAAAGCAAAACGAAATTCTTCAGGACAAGGGCAGAGTTGCTTGTTTCCGGGTGCTCCATGAAAAACTAATAAAGTACTGCACCCTGTGGGGACAAATGCCCAGTGCTGACTTACTGCCTCTGTCTCCTGCACTTGACTGGGCCACTCAGGTCAGAACCTGCTCAATTAAATGCTGTTTGCATCTCCATCTAGACCTGACCAAGAATTGTAAGCTCCTTGGTTGTCACAATAATGAACAGCTCAGGGCAAACAGATTCCAGGGAGACCATAAGCAATCAGTATGGCCTGGGGAACCAGAAGGCAAGGGTCTGGAGTCCACCTCACCCCTCACTCACCAGGGGTGCCTCAAGGCCTTCTCACAGGTGTATCGCTCAGTTGGGTCCTTCTCCAGCAAGTGGCAAATGAAATCCTTGGCTAAGGGGAGCAATCAAGACACAGTTTCATAGGGACCAGATTTCATGACTGATGGAAATTAACTTCCGGGCTGGTGGGTGGCAGTGAATGCATTTCTAGCTAATCTTCCAAAGAGGCAATTTTAAGTGTCTTAAAAAGAGAAAAACAAATTCCAAACCACCTAACGACAACCCACCATAAATTACCAAAGAAGAGCGGCTCTAAGTAGCCTCACCCACACAGAACTGCAGATACACCCCGAGTCACGAGGCTCCAACGTGCCTGTGTACCGCATGTGTGCACATTTGCACAGATACAGGGCCCAGCTCCAGCACAGGAGCACACGTGTGAGTGCTGGCTCATTCTAGCTCTGATCTCCACTTAATGGACTCAGCAAGCATGTATTAATTGCCTTATCGCACGCACATGCATTGCATGTTCTTGACCTTAGCATCTAATCCTTCTTTTTCCCAGTTTTGCCTGGAACACTCCTGTCGGCCTGGTTCTGCCCTCCTGCCCTCCCATCTAAACTGCAGTCTCCCCAGCAACCCCTTCTTCTTTAACTATGGTTCTGCCTCCAGGAAAATAAAATAATCCATCTGTCCTTTGAACCAGATGAAGATTTCTCCACTTTCCTTGGCAGCCTCTGCTATAAAATCCCCAGAGACTTTTCAAGAGCCAGACCTGTCATTCTTTGTTAAATTCTTTTCTTTTGGCAGTCTCTGCCTTGAGCCTGTTATTTTGCCCTTCACACTCACTGGCCTTACCTGACTCAGAAATGTCATCCCAGAACGGAGACTCAAACTCATAGTAGCCCTCCTTGATCTTCTCAAAAAGCTTAGACTCAGTTTCTTCATAGAAAGGGGGATACCCACAGAGTCTGCAGTAGAACAGAAAGGAGAGTGACTCATGATTGACCCTATCCTTCTTAGGCCTACTGCTCATTCCCCACTTCCTACCGCAGGCCTTCCAGTGTACACACAGGTAGGCGATGAGGCTCCCACACCAGTGGTGGGACCAGGAGATGGGTGTGCCTCTGACTCATGAAGTATGGAAAAGGTAGTCCTGGAATGCCCCGTTGTACATTATCCCCCTCTCCCCCTATTCCGTGCCACCTCTCCCTGTGCTTCCCCCTGACTCTTGGATGATGTGTAAAACATCTTTAAGAAGGACAGTATAAAGTTCACTTGGATATAAGTTTTAAGAGGGCAGGGCTTTTTTTTAATTGTTGTTTTTTTTGTTCACTGCTGTATTTGTTAAAACCCAGCCTGGAGAAGTCAGCCAATGAATAAATATTGAGTAAATGGCTGAATGGGAGTAATTATTGAACATAATATCAGGAAATAGAGAATTGAATCACACTAAGAGGTAAACAACTAATAACAAGTATTTTCCTAAAAGCAAAGGTTGCTATAGGCAAGGAAGGACAGTGGGGCAAAGGGGATGAGCAGGTTAGGGAAGGGAGAGACTGAGAATGTGTAAACAGGGGCAAAAAGGAGAGACCCTGACAAGAATCACCCAGGCCATCATTCTGCCTCGGGTTGGCTTCATAGAACAGAAAACTGAGATGCTGGAATATTGGGTCTGCTTGACTTGGCCTTTCTTGGCTTGTTCCACTAGTGAGACTCAACACATTTATGTACAGTAAATGGCGGGGGGGCAAGAGTGGCAGGTGGTTGTACGGTGGGTTCCCACCAAGCTCTGTATTTTTTTTTTTTTTTTAACGTGGGCAGGCACCAGGAATCGAACCGAACCCGGGTACTTGAGCACAGCAGGCAAGCGTTCTTACCTGCTGAGCCACCGTGGCCCGCCCCCAAGCTCTGTTTTAATCACACAGTGGGGATTAGGACAGAGGATGTTTTGGAACTGTGTGCATGAGCCTATGTGTGTGTACGTGTGTGCCTGCAAGCACATGCATGTGCTTTGGAGGTGGATGCTGCTTAAGGAGCTAAGACAGAAGGGGAGAAGAAGGGGTGGGAGGGCTCTGAGATTTCTCAAGAACTGAGCCAATGCCAGATTCTACTCACAATATGTAGGTGATGACGCCAATGGACCAGCAATCCACAGCCTTGCTGTAAGGCTTCTGGGCCAATACTTCTGGAGCTGCAGCAAACCAAAGGCAGAGTCAGGCAGGGCTGGGGACAAGAAGAAAGGACTGTGGGGTGGGCTTGATGGTCAGGAGGAGACTTAGAGAGGAGGACTAGGACAGACCATGGGACTGCGTTATTCTTAAGAGAATGAAAATTCCCTGAGGCTGGGGCTGTGCCCCCATTAGACTGGGAAGTCCCCATGGAAGGGGCTATGACTCTGCCTTCAGACTGGATACTGTCAGAAGGCAGGGCCCATGTCTCCTCCATGGTGAGGCTGGGTTGTGTTTCTCCCATCAGACTGGGAGCTCCCTAAAGGCAGAGGCTGAGTCTCCCCATTAGATTAGTAGTTCTGACACTGGGTACTTCCTGAGGGCCAGGCCTTAGTCTGTACCACCAGACTGAGAGCTTCCTTGATGCTATAGTCCATGTCTTCTTCATATATTTCTCCCAGATAGCAGGGCTTTGTACCCAGTGGGAATCAATGCCTGCTGGTGAATGACTGACCTCTCCTTTTAGGAGACAGCAGATCCCTTCTCTTGTATCAGGGCTCTGCTTCTCACTTCCCAATCCTAACCAAGTGATGCTTGCATAAGTGGGATTTTTGGATCCCAAGAATACTCTCACCTGGTATGCTGCCTGCACTCCCCTTTTTGGAGTTCCTGGAAGTCTACAGGGCTGTTCAGGCAGGAGGGCCCACCTCTGCCAGCTTCTCAGGGTGCTTCCTTAGGTGTACATTTGGGATCTTGTGGCTGGGTTCCTTAGGACCAAACTCAGCACCCCCAGCCTTCAGGTTCCTAACAATTGGGACTGAGCTCAGCTCTTGACTGATATCTGGGTTTGTGAGTTTGTCTCTGACCATGATCTAGCTGGGAAGAAGAACCAGGAAATGCGTCTGCAGGAATGTGAGTCAAAACACAGGCAGCGGCTATGGGAAGGGACTCAGGGGTAGGCTGTCTTTAAAAATGTAGGATTTGGGAACAGTAGGTGCAATTCCAGAGATAGATGGATTGTAACTGAATGCTCTACTTGGATTGCCTCAGAATTAAACCCTATAGCTCACAACTATCCCTCTCTGTGATTGAGCAGCATCATGTGGTTACAGGTAGCCAACTGGTCAACCTCCCTCCTGCCCCTAGACTCACCCACATAGCCTGGGGTCCCACAGGCAGTGGACATGACACCACTCTGCTCCATCTTAGACAGACCAAAATCTGTGATCATGATCTTAGAATTCTCCTCAGGGGTGAGATATAGCAGGTTTTCAGGCTGTGAGGGAAGGGAAATATCATTCAGTGTAGGCTACACATTTCTCCTTTCTTACTTTGGTCTATAATTTCTCAGGAAGCTGAGTCCTGGGCTCCTGACTTGAAGCCAGGCTCAACTCCTTTTGTTCTTCCTCCTTTCTCCTACTTACATACTCATTCCTTGTACCCCAGTACTCTATCTTGCTTTTGGCCCTGATTTTGCCCTACGTTGTAACCATTTATGAACCTATATCATTCATTTTCAATCCCTCCCTCCATTCATCCCCAACTACTTTGAGGCTATTTGATTTCTGAGTAACTAACACTTGCTTAATAATCTCTGATTTCTCCAAAGATTGTTGCAATGCCTCATACAATGTAGACCCTCAATAAGTATCCACTGCATTTGATTTTGACTGTGGCTGGGTTCAAGAAATATGTGCATTCTTTTAGCATCCCCACAGGGCAAGAACTAGTGAAAAGTAAAGGGAAAGGTTGAGGTACAAATTAACGATGATTCTTCAGCCATCCAAACTCTATTTAAGGAATCTAAGGGTAGAAGGGGTCCTAGGAATTGACCAGTCCAACTGTTTCACGTTATAGAGCTTAGACTTCCCATGACCCAAGCAGATATCTAAGGGGTCACTATCACTTCCCATCAAAGGAGTCCTGCTTTTGTACCTTTAAGTCCCTGTGGACAATGCCATTCTCGTGGAGGTATTTCACTGCTGACAAGACTTGCTGGATCACCAGGCTGGCATCCTTTTCGGTGTAGACACCCCGCTCCAGGATCCGGTCGAAGAGTTCCCCACCAGAAACACTGTGGGCATGGGGACAAGCGAGAATCCAGTTCTTAGTTCAGATCATGAGAACATGTGTGTGTTTGCTGTGTAACCATGGGAACACAGCTGTGGTGGAACAGGCATCTACCCATGGACTGTGGATCGAGGGGTGCAGGGAGGACTACTTCAGTCTCAGAACAACTCCTTCTGGGAGTTATCTCTCAGGGCCAAATATTGACCTTTCCATAGAAACTTCCTTTAAAATAGAAATGCTCCTGTTTGGGGGTCTTCCAAGAAGCGATCAGTTTCTTAGTGCAGACATATTTCTTAGCTGTCTTCCTTTCGGGCCTAGGCCATAAGAAGCCACGATGAAAGGAAGAGGTGAAACTGAAATTGGGGCAAAGGAGGAAGTAGAAGGTGGTGCAAAGGAGACTAACTGTGCTTATGTCAGGATTTCTTTCATCATTTTGGTAAATTGTGCACCTTAAAGCTGGAATTGTGGGATGGCACTTGCAACAGTGTTCTAAGGCCCAAGTGCTATAGTATCTCAGAACTCAGTAGAACTCAAAGATGAAAACATCAAGCCAAACTTCAACCCTTCAAAACCATCTATTTTAGTTTTTGCTGAGAAGTTTTCTACCCTGCACTGGAATACCTTAGCAGCAGAGAATTTACTACCTCCTAAGACAATCTGGTTTATCTTTTGGTAAATATTTAAATATTTCTATATATTATGAAATACCTTGAACCCTGATGCCCTGTAGCTCCTAACAGCAGATACCATCTTCTACTCACTGGGGCCACACAGTATAAGGGTAACATCTCTTTCACATGAATCTTTTCAAGGATTGAAAGCCAGTGAAATGTTCTCTTGAAACCTTCTCCTTTCCAGGATGGACTTCCCCAGATTACTTCAACCATAAGCTAGGTTTTCCAATCTTTCTCCTTGTCCCAACTGTTGCATGACATTAGTTTTGGATAACGTACAAGGCAGCATCATGCAGCAATGAGGGAATATAATTTCTCCAATCAGAATGCACACCTTCCCATTTTTTTTTTTGTTTGTTTGTTTCTACGTTTAAGCTCTGAGCTCTGTGTAGGAGCTGGAGGCCCACAAGATAGATGTTCTTTGTGCATAATTATGAATCCTGATTCTGAGTGGCTTGGATCCTGGAGCTGGCACTCTAGGAGGCTAGGTAGCTCCTTGGTGACTTCCAGACCTGCCCTGTCTTCCTGCCTCCCCTTAGCTGTCTGATGAACTGTGTGCTAATCCTGTTGAATCGGCCTCATTAAAGTGGCACATGGTCCCTGTTCACTTGTTAGTGCTGCTCTGGGCCCTCACCACTTAAACTCTTTGACCGCCTGCTATCTCTTTTTTTACTGGGCCTCAGGTGAGCCCAGGAGTTAACAGGCTGCTTAGGCCAAGTTAACTCATTTAAGTTTCAGGGGTCAGAGGAATCTGATGGATCAGGCTGTCAATCAAAAACCACACTGTATTTAACCACACTAAAATTTGTAGACTGGTGTGTGTATGGGTGTGTGTGTGTACTTTATAAATAGAAGTGTCTCTAAGCCCAAACTGAGCCTTCAGGGGCACAAACCAACACTTGCCAAAGTCTCTCTCTGACAGAACCCTTATTTGGATATAAGGGCCCTATTGGGATCCTCTTTCTATCCTGTAGATGGACACACATCTGTTTTTCACTTTGGATGGCTCTCTTTTCAATTCTTTATATTAAATTGAAATCTATATATATGAGGCTTGCACTCTCACAATAATTTTAGCCTGAGGAGATATTAAAACATTGAACATCCAATCTGATGGGCCTAGACTGGTAAAAATAGACTCAAGCCATGGAGCCCAAGAAGCATTCTAGAGGTTCCCTGCTGCATCACACATTATCCCTTCAGCTGCTGCATTGTGGGAAAATCCAGAAAGTCCCCACAGAGGGGCCAGGGCAGTAGGGGAGCATGGATGGATTGGGATAGCAGCTATTCATTGACTGGCAGGGAATGTTTTAACAACTGGTAAGGCTGTACAGGTGTGTACCAATTCAATAATCAGCCCCAGCTTTACCCTTCAGTCCACACAGAATATGCCATGTCCAGAGGCATACTGAGCCTAAAAGGACTCTTGACATTTAAGACCCTCATGAACTAACTCTTGATTCTTTCAATCACCACCCTTCCCTCCCTTCTACCAACCTTTGCTAAGCCTCCCAGGCCCCACCAGCTCTCTACGGAGGTCGTAGGTCACCTGTCACTTACAGCTGCATGACCAGGTAGTAGTGAGTGGTGCTTTCATAGATGTCCTCCAGGGTCACAATGTTTTCATGCTTAATCCTGGGGGGAAAGTGGTGAAAATTCTGTGATTCAGGTTGTTCAGACAGAGAATGCAGACTTTCATTTTGGTTCGAAAATTTTGCTGGCAATGTATTGGAAAACTGAATCCTTTGTGAAGACTTCATAATAATTAGGCTGTCACAAAGTAACCAGAGACCAAAGATTCCCAGGGTGATGTTTAGTCCATATTTGTTGAATAAATGATTGATAATCCTGCCTTTAGGGAATGAACATTTCATTATTGCTCTAGGAATTTCTTTAAACTTAACCAAAAGAGAAAGAGGAACTGAGAAGACTGAGGGACCACCCAAATCAAGATGATTATACAAAATGGGGTCTCCAGATCTCCTTCAGAAACATTGCGTGAGGAAAGTGTACTGCAGCAAGAGGGATTTAGGTTAGCTAAGTCTCCTCATGGGTAACTACGGAGGGAGCATTGCAGAAGTGTTGTTCTAGGAGATAATGAGAAGCAAGAAAGACATGCATTTTTGGTGTCAGTTCTATGGGATTCCTTAGATCAATGATTCTCAGCCAGGGACTATTTTCACCCCAGGGGATGTTCAGCAAAGTCTGGAGGCACCTCTGATGATCACAGCTGAGATGTGTGTGCTCCTGGAATCTAGTGGGATGATACTAAACATCTTACAATGCACATGACAGCCCCACCACAAAGAATTAGCTGGTACAAAATGCCATAGATGAGAAATCCTACTCTAGATTATCTGTGTGTTGGTTTACTAAGGGGCTAAGGGAGTAGCTGTAATAATAGTTGAAGGTCTTGGCTTTACAGACAACAATTCTGTGAATGATTGTGCAGGAGGAAAGTGTCTAGGAAGTCTTACTCATGGCCATGCCCCACAGGGAATATGAACTTAGACTCTGGATTCTGATCTAGTTCAGGCACGTACTAATTGGGTAACTTTGGCTGGTTTTCTTAAGTCTTCTAAGCCTCCACGTCCTTGCAAAGTACACTTATCTCATAAGGTTATATCAGGGTTAAATGTGATAATGCATATAAAATGCTTAATACAGTAGCTGGGGAATAGTAAACACATAATCAATAGTAGCTATTCAAATCTTTTAGGGATTTCTAAAAGTATAGACCTATTATAGTAGTTAGCCGATGATTTCAACTAAATTCACAAAACTGACAATTCTAACTCTAGTTTATTGATTTGGTTGCTCACTGAAGAAATATTCCTTGAGCATCTATCTTATTAATAACTGGCAAAAAGAAAGACCACTGTGGTTTCTGCTCTCAATGAGCTTATATCTCCCTCTGCCTAATCTCCCTGTGCCCAGAGCTGTATCTCCAACAACCCACTGGCCATCTCCATGTAGGGATGGATGGACACCATTATCTGATCTGTTCATACCAATGTCTATTTCCTCCAAGTCTCTACATCCCTCTTTGTTCTCTCCATGAAGAGGTTATATTATCATCTTTTTAATCATTCAATCTCAGGGGCATTTTAAATATTTTTCTCTTCTATTTTCTTACCAGCCAACCCCAAATCAATCACTTTTCTCTATGAAGCGCCTCTTGAATTCAGTCTTCTTGCCATCACATGATTCTGCCACTACCCTTGCTTATAATTCTCATCCCTTTTCTAGATTATTGTGAAAGTCCTGTAATTGGTATCTCATCCTTTAGGCTCTCATCCTCCAATTGATCCTCCACCATGCTTAAGAAGGATAATTCCAAAATACAAATATGATTATGTTATTCCTTAGTTTAAAATACCTTGATGACTTCTCTTTGTACACAGAATAAAGTCCACGTTCTTTGTCATGGCATCCAACACTCTTTGTAATCAGATTCCACTTCACCATTTGAGTTTCATCTCCTGTCTCTTGATATGGTTCACTCTAAGTTCAGAGGCTTCCAGCACTAACTCTTCCCTAACAGCCCCTACACTTCCATGATTCTGTACTGAAGTTTATGCTACTCTTAGCCTGAATTTTCTCTTATGCTTCCCTTTGTACACTATCTCTCCTACTTGCACAAAATTCTTCTTGTTCATCAATGTCACCAGTCTTTGAAAACCTGTCCTCATAAAAACAAACACAAAGGCAAAATAAATCCACATCTCCTCTAAATTCTGCCTTCTGCTAGTGTGACTCATATCTGATGGGATTTGAGTTTATTAGGGCACCTCTGTCTCTGACTGAAAAATATGAGTTCCTGAGGGAGTCTCCTCCTTGTGGTCCTGATGCCCAACACACTTTTACTACATCATAGGAGTTCCAAAAAAGGTTGTTGTATGAGTATTGCTGTAAATAATTGATGCATTATGATGGTTGGGGTATCAAACCTACATTTGCTTTGGTACAAATTGAGGCTAATTTCCAAATCTTATGCTACTTCCTTAATTGATGGTTCTTACTATTGTCAGTCCTAAATTGTTTTTTGTTCTTTTGAGCTAATTACTCTGTGGCCTGCATGCTCAAATCAGCTCTGCCACCAGTCATTGTCAATTTGCTACAAAAAATCAGCCAAGATGGATGTCTGACTAAACTTAGCTGATGGTCAAACTGACCCATTCTGTCAACTCAATCAAAGGGAGCAATGTCTTTGGGTGTGGAAATACAGCCCCAGTCTTTCTAGAAGGTAGCTTGTGAAGGCAATGTGATCCCACAATTCTATCTGATCAACCCCAAAACCCACTCACTTTTTCAACACAGCGATCTCATTCTCCAGGCTGCTGTCCCGAAAGGCAGGTGACTTCTTGATGCACTTCAAAGCAAAGAGCTTCCCAGTTACCCTTTGCTTCACCAGGAATACTTCTGAAAAAGCTCCTCTGAGAAGACACCAAGAGATAAACCTTAGTAGTGGCTGTCTAGAGAACATTGCTTTAGGAAGAACAAAAGGGTAGATGAAGGAACATGTGGCTGATAGTTTCCACTGTCATTGTGGCACCTAATTAGCTGTTTTTATAACAAGACCCAGCTGACATGCCATTGTGTTCTTTCTTTCTATATTATATGGGAAAGAAAAGATCCCACTGCAGCCTCACAGACTGGGCATGGGTGCTATTTCTTGGTTCTTTAATTTTGGAATGGCTCTCAGAGGCTCTGCTTTGGCTTTGGAGAGATTTATTCATTGAGTAAACCCATTAAAGAGAAATCAGTACAGAATGTCACAACATGGCAGAGTGTGGGCATGCTAGGGGTAGCAGTTGGAGGTAGCATTGGGGTACATGGCTTCTCTGTCAGCTTTAAATGGTGATAATCACCCTGAACCAATTACCAGTGGGCAAAGGAGCCAAGCTCTCTCTGTTTCAGCAGGATCTGCAAGAAGGAAGACAGACCTCAACAGCTCGAGGGCCAGTGTCACTATGGTAGGCTTCTGAAGAGGTACAGAATGGAAGCCAATGGAAACATAGATTAGGAGTCCAAATTTCAGATTTCTTTTTTTTTTAGGGGCCCTCTGGGAATCAGGCCATCATTACCTATGTTAGAATCTCAGTTTTTGGGGAAACAAGTCACTTAAACTCTATATACTCAGATTCTTCATCTGAAAAATGGGAATATTGACAGTATTCAACTTATAGATTTGTTTAGAAAATTAAGTGAGTGAATATATGTAAAGTGCTTAAGAGAACTACTAACCTCTATAAAATCATATCTGTTATATGCTACTACTACTATTATTATTATTAATGAATACCACTGGAGGAAAAGATACCTATAGTACAAAAGGAAACAGAGTCTAAGGGAGGGCGCAGCTGAGGCATCTTCTTCACTGCCATTCTCCAGGGTATTCTAGAATGAAGGCTGGAGAGCACTAACATTTTCATAAGGATGCAAAAATCTGCATTAGAAAATATTTGATGTTTCCTGTGACTGAATTTCCTGTTTCCTCCAGCTGTACTTGGAATTGAATTAATCAGATCCTTCAGAACTTGCTCTATTCATCCATTCATTCCCTCAGCTCTTCCACCAAGATTTGTTGTGTACCCACTGGAGATAAAAAAAAAAAAAAGGCTAGTAAATGTTTCTGTTCTCAAGGCCATAGCCTCATGAAGAACATAGACAAGTAAGCAATAAAAGTTTGATTTGAAAAATTCTATTAAGCATTCAATGAATGATTGTTTAACTGATCAAACATCTGTTTTAGGCACTGTGATAAGTATTGGTCTAGCTTAGAATCGAGTGCAAGAGACAAGACACAGATAAACATGAGATATTCTAAGACCACACTTAGAATGTCCATGGAAATGGACACTTAAGACAGGGTTTCTCGGTCCCAACTCCAAAAATAATTGTTTAGTAAGTTTGAAACCAGGAATCTCTATTTTTTTAAAAAATTGACTAGGCTAAGGTGATATTAAGAAATTATTGTGTTGTGACTCTGTGATTGGGAAAACCTTGTGTCTGATGCTCCTTTTATCTATCATTTCAACAGACGAGTAGAACATATGGAATAAAAATAAGTAATGGGGGAACAAATGTTAAAATAAATTTAGTTTGAAATGCTAGTGATAAATGAAAGTGAGGGGTAAGGGGTATGGTATGTATAATCTTTTTTTTTCTGTTATCGTTTTATTTCTTTTTCTGTTGTCTTTTTATTTCTTTTTCTAAATCGATGCAAATGTTCTAAGAAATGATGAATATGCAACTATGTGATGATATTGAGAATTGCTGATTATATATGTAGAATGGAATGATTTGTTAATATTTTTGTTTGTTTGTTGTTAATTTTTTTTAATTAATAAATTTTAAAAATCCAAAAAAAGGAATTATTGTTAATTTTCTTGGGCATGATGATATTATGGATGTATAAGAAAATGCCTTTACTCTTTGAAGATGCAAACAGAAGAATCCAGAGGTGACATGTCATGATGTTTACAACTTGCTTTCAAATGGTTCAGAGAAAAATGTGAATATATATATATATACGCACATGGGTTTTTTGTGTGTGTAAAACAAATATATTGAAATGTCATTGTTGAATTTAACAGCTGCTGTGTATTGATGTTCTTTGTTCTGTCATTTTACCCTTTCTTTATGCTTAAACATTTTCATAATTAAAAGTTACAAGGATAAGCTCCCCAGGAGACTCAGTGCTCTTCCAGCTTTAGCGGCCCCTGTGGCTTCACTGCTTCCACCAGGGAAGGCTGCATCTATATTTGACCACTTTTTTTCAAAACCTACAACACAAGTCTGGGCAGATAAGGAATGAGCACTCACAAACCTGGGGTTCCTTCTCCCTACTTCTCTTAATTTTTGGTTTGCTAAGCAATTCATCTCTGGTTCACTTGTGGGCCTTGCCCTTCTCCTGTCCCAAATTCCTCTCTAGCCACCCCAACTTGGCAGAGGCCCTTCGATGGAGAGCCAACACTGGTGACCAACAGCACAGCTGAGCTCCTCCTGAGCGTGCAGAGCCCTACACCTGTATGTAGACAGAAGGTCTCAGATATTGTGAGAATTATTGCTCCTACTCCTTTCTTCCGGCCATTACATAAAGGACGTGAGTGTTTTAGATTCTTATCGCAACTTGTTCTGATTTCAACTGAGAAATTGGCTCAGAAGTTCCATGCAGGCTCCTCTCAGTTTGAAGTGAGTGTGGGCAGCTGTCATTGCCTAAGGTCATTGTCTTCCAGACAGGGCAGAGTGGAGCTAAACTTAGCCAGAATTGGCTAACGAGAGAAAGCTTGCCTAGATAGCCACTGGGGGCTCCTCATTGTCCCAGCCCAATTAACCCAGACTATTTAGCTGACCAGAGGGGTTCTGAGGAAGTGGAGCGGGTGGCCTGGAGCTGCTGCCATCTGCGTCTGAGTCTGTGTCTGCGTCAGAGACTGCATGTTTTTCCAGAGAAGAGGTAGGAATAAGAGGGACGTCAGCTCCAGGCCAGCTGTCTCTGATCTGCAATCCATGGAATCATAGTCAAGGGGCCGGCACAGACTCCCTGAAGGCAGGGAGAAGTTTGGATTACAACCTGACTTTATTTTTCCAACACAGCCAAAGCACTTAAATATAGAGAAGAAAGGATGGTGGCAGTGAGGAGCTGAATCAGGTATGGTGTCCAGCAGCTCTCTGGGCCTCGGAAACAACCCTTCTCTTCCTTTTATAGCCAATGATGGGGTTGACTTGTTCACTGTGGGGGTGGAGGTGGGGGAATGAAGAAACTGGCTGAGGAGGCCCAGAAAAATCCTGAGTCTGTGGAAGTTCTCCAGAACTTCTCTCTCTTATGACCGGGGTAAGAATTCACAAATTGGCATAGATCAGGAAGTAGAGTAGGGGTTACTGAGGGTGGGTCAGAAGGAGGCAGAAACTGGTAAAAGGGGCTGGTATTCCCTGAGAGCTCTACTGTCTTAAAGTATTCTCTGTAGTACCACAAGCTACCCTCCGCCCCCTATCTCCCAAGGTCATAAAAAGCTATTGAGATTGTGAAACAGCTAGCCTCAGCTGCAGTTCACCAGACCAGATCTTTTTATCCTATTCCCTACAGCAAGCAGCCCAGCTCCAGCCCAGCCTGGTCTCCCAGTCCCAGTACTTACGATCCCAGCACTTCCATGAAGATGAAGGTTTTTCGGATGTTGGTGGTCTGTTTCTTCCAGGAACTGCAGTCATCTTCTTCCTTTCGACCCATTGCCTCCAGAGTTGAAACTTCTGGGGATGCTTTATTTGAAAAAGGAAGGAAGAAAGGAAAGGATGGTGGGTGGAAGGTAGGGAGGGAAGAAATGGTTTGATAAGCCAATTTCTCAGTTGAGATCAAAACAAGTTGCAAGAAGAGTAAAAAATACTGAGGTCCTTTATATAATGGCCAGAAGGAGGATTAGGAACAATATGTGATAATTGGTGAAAATAAGATTGTTCCCCTTACTTGCTTTTGTTAATTACTACAACAATGTTTTGGAGTGTCTACTGCATGCCCATTGGGCTAGTACTTTCAATGCAAAATCAGTAAGGCCCGTCCAGCCCTTAAGGAGCTTAGAGTCTAGTAATGGAAATTCTATAACTTGCATATTTTGTTAAGGGCAAGAAAACATACATGTACAGCTTGCCATGGGATATCCAACCTTGAGGAGATGTGAGCTGAGTTGAGGAATTTCCTGTATTATCTAGATGATTGACTAGAGAGTCAGCTGGACTTCCTTTCTAATACAGAACTCTGTCACCTCTCCCAGTCATTCTAACTCTGACCTCTCTCCTATTTGTTATGGTTTAAGTGAATGAATAAAAGTATGAGCATTGTATTTCCTGTAACTCCTACAACATTTAGCACAGGGCTGGGCAAACATTAGTTATTCATTGAAAACTGAATTACATTGTGTCCTAACTTTTTATCAGAGTTATAGAGTTACAATATTTATTTATCAACAAATATTTACTTAGCACCTACTATGTGCCGGGGGCTGGCTCTATACTGATGGACAAAATGAATGAAGGTCCTCCCTTCATGGATGGCGCTCATGGTCTGGGGGAGAAGGCAAGTAATGAGCAAATAAACTAAAATGCATACAGCTTACAAATTGTGGGGGAAATCATAAAAGAATAAAACCTGAGTTTGTAATAGAGGAAAACAAGAAAGATCTTCTTTAGATAGAGTGGTCAGGGAAGCCTCTCTGAGGAAGTAATATTTAAACTGAGGTTGGGGTTTGTGAAGGAGACCGCCAAGCAGAGAGTGCATGGAGGAGAAAGAAAATTCAGAAGCCCAAAGGGAGGAAAGGACTCTCCAGACACTGAAGGGACAGTGTGGCTGGAGTGGAGTGAAGCAGCAGGAAAGGTGGCACGGTGAAGTGGTGGGGATGGGGGGGAGGCAAGAGCAGATCCTGAAGGCCTTCTAGACCTCATCAAAGATACTGGGTTTTACTCTAAGTGAAACAGGAAGGCATTGAAGGATTTTTAGCAGCTGGGTTAAATTACACTGTTGATTTTTTTTTTTTTCTTTGTATGCTGCATGGCGGGGGTCACATTTCATTCTTTTTCCATGTGAGTATCCCCTTATTACAGCACCATTTGTTGAATTGTTTTTTGTTTGGTTTGGTTTTTCATTTGTTTGTTTTGCTTGTTTGTTTGTTTTGGGAAGTGCACGGGCCGGGAATCGAACCCAGTTCTCCCACATGGCAGGCGGGAATTCTACCACTGAACTACCCTCGCACCCCCACCGTTGCATGGGCAGGGAAATGAACACCGTTGATGTTTTAAAGAGGTCACTCTAGCCACTCTGCGGAGAATGGAGAGGAGGAGGATAAGGGGTCAATAGGTAGGGGGCTATTTCAGAAGTCCAGGAGAGATGATGGTGGCTTAAACCATGGAAGGAGAGACATGGATGGAGCCAGATATAATCTGGGGGTCCAATCTGCTGGAGCTGGTGATGTATTGTCTGGTGGGGGTGGGGGGAGGAGTCCAGAATGACTGGTTGCTGGTACAAGCTCCTGGGATTGATGGTGCTTTCCTGAGACTGTGCACATGAGAGAGAGACGCATGTTTTAGGACAGGGTGGAGGGAGGGAATCTCTGTTCCTTTGGGTATTCTGACCTAGTAACAGCTACTACAGCTGAATGGTAGAAGTGCTAAGGTTCTGGGAATGATGGGTGGGACACCATTTCTGCCAATGCCCTCTCCACCATATTCTTTGGACCTGAAAGAGAAGTAGGAAAGTATGTCTTGTGCCTGACTCTCTTAGACTATGCTTCTTTTCCTCCACTTAAAAAAACTGCCCATAGCACGCAGAGGGTCTTCCAATAACTTCAGAACAAAAGAAAGTTTGCGTCTCCACAATCTACCATTAGGTAAAGAGCATAGGTTTGGAAGTCAACCAAAGTTCAAATCCTACATCTGCTAAGTTACTAGTTAAATGAACTCAGGCAAGTGACTAACCTCTTTAAGTCTATTTCCCCATCTGTAAAAAGGCAACAAAACATGATTGGGGTGAAGGGTAAATGAAAAAGTGTGCATACAGACTTAGTACATCCCCTCAGACGTAATATATGTTATTGAAGATCTACTATTTGGGGGATATTACACTGATGTAGTTTCGTCTTGGTAGTTCCAAGTCTTCCATGGCTCCCATATCACTGGCCACATCCGGAGGACTCATGTCATAAAATAGCTTCCATAGTAAGGAGGGAAAGCATTAAGACTCAACTGCAAGACTTAGAGACCCAGGAATTAGGAGATTGTGGTGCAGTGGGGTCCTTGCCAAAAAGTGAGAGGAGGTAGAAGGACTGATCCTTCTGGCCTAAGTGGATCCTGGGAAGGAGATGGGAGAGACAGATGGTGAAGTTGTCAGAAGCACATGTTTATGCCCCCTCAGGGTGGAACATGCAGTCAGGAATGAGGGAGACTGGTGGTGCGGCTTGTTGACTTCCCAGGACCCTGCTGGCAGGAGGGTAAGCCTAGAGTACACCTAAAACTAATTCTGATTGCAACCACATCCAGCATACCACTAAGTAATCAGGAGGCAGGCCTAGAGGGAGAAGGCTGAGTCTGTGAATGCTCCCAGGATGCCTGGGAACTCCAAAAGTTCCCCAGTGGGATGCTGGAGCCAGCCCGTACCAGCTCAGGACAGCTGACTATGCCCCACTATTCCCAACTCTGTGTTTAGAGCTGCCGTGTTATTACTTGGAAATTGGCCGTGGTGGAAGTATTTACACCATGGAACAGGCAAATCATCCCCGCCCGCCCCCACCACACACACACACACACACACACACACTGAGAACCAATTGTTAAACATTTACCTGCTCAACAGGCCCAGGGGAGGGGATATGGAAGTGCTAGGGGGCCAGACAATGCTCAGGGGCGTGAGCTGGGAAGAAGAGGAGGCTGCAGTGAGGTCTTCTCAAGGAAGCTGGGATCCGGGTCGCTAGTGAATTGTGTCAGCGTGACCCCCCAGGGCCAGACAGGGCCAGTCACAACCTCGGGGTCACCCATCAGCAGCTTCTGGAGAGATCCCAGATGACTCTGAGGCCTCCTT